>JADRCD010205113.1:6959-49575 GCA_019843815.1 Montemys delectorum | reverse complement strand
AAAGTCTTTTACTTGCTTTGTTAAAGCAATCCAGATATATCTAGTATTATTTGATGTCATTGTGAAAGGCATTGTTTCCCTGATTTCTCAGTCAATTTGCCATTTGTATATAGGAGAGTTACTGCTTTTTGTGAGTTATCATTGTATTATACCTTGCAATTTTTCTCAAGGTGTTGTTCATCTTTTGTTGTTTGAAGTGACATTTTAGATTTACATATGGAAACTATGATGCAAATAAAGATAAGTTGATGGATTCTTTTTCTAATTGTGTCACCCTGACAACTTCAGTTGTCTTATTAGGCAAGCTAAGGCTTCAAGAATTATAATGAGTATGTATATAGAGTGATGGGCTATATTTATTGATTTTTATATATTGAACCATCTATGCATCTCTGCAATTATGTGGATGATCTTCTTTTGGGTATTTTTGGATTTGGTTTATAAGTAATTTATTCAGCATTTTTACAACTATGTTCATAAGGGAAACTGGTCTGTGAATGTCTTTCTGTTTTGACTCTTTATGCAGTTTGGATATTAGGGTAACTGTGGTTTCATAAAATGAATTTGGTAATGTTCCTTTTGTTTCTATTTTGTGGAATATCTTCAGGAGTACTAGTTATTAGTACTAGTTATAAGTTACTAGTACTAATAACTCTTCTTTGAGTGTCTGGTATAATTTTACACTAAAACTATCTGGCTCTTGCTTTGTTTTGTTTGGGGGACTTAATGACTGCTTAAAGGATATTGGTCTATTTAAATTGCTTATCTTGACTTAAACTTTGTATCAAAAAAGAAAATTATCCATTTCATTTGGATTTCTCTATTTATTGTAGTATAGGTTTTAAACTAAAGGGAGTTATTTCATATTTCCTGTATTTGTTCAAACTTTTTTTATTGTTATTAGAGTATATTGTCAATTATGGAGAAAATTCCACACGATTCAGAGAAGATTGTATATTTTGGGGGGCTTGGGTGAAGTGTTCTGTAAATATCTGTTGTGTGCACTTGCTTTGTAATACATAATAGCTCTAGTATTTATCTATTTAGTTTTTACTGGATGACTTGTTTATTGGTGAGAGTGTTTATTGATGTTTCAATCTCTTTCACTTCTCCTTCATTTCTTCCCAGAAAGGACAGACCTCCCATGGATATGGACTAAACATTACATAACAAGTTGCAGAAAGTATAGGCAACACTCCTTGTATTAAGGCTAGACAAGACTATGAGGAAAGGGAGCCCAAAGCAAGACAAAAGAGCCAGTGAGTTCCGGTCTCACTGTTAGGAGTCCCACAAGATTAAGCTATACAAACATAACATATATGCAGAGGAACTAGGTCAGATCCATTCATGCTCACTGATTGTAAGTTCAGTCTCTGTGAGCCCTTATGAGCTTAGTTTAGTTGCTTCTCTGGATTTTCTTTAGTGTCTTTTACCCGTCTGGTTGTATAATCCTTCCTCCCCATCTTCTGCAAGATTCCGCAGGGTTTGCCTAAGATGTGGCTATAGATCCCTGTTATCTATTTCCACCAGTTTGTATATGAAACCTTTCTAATAAATGTTATGCTAGGCTCCTGTTTAAGTGTACAGCAGAATATAATGAGAGATTTTGCTTCCTGTTCTGTTTAGATCTATCATTAGACTCTGGACTATCCAATTTCTGGACCTCTAGGTAGGTAGTATCAGGGTTGGGTTCCCTCTAGAGGCATGGGTCAATTATTGACCTGGACTAGTCATTGGTTGACTACTTACATAATTTCTGTGCAACCTTTACCTGAGCATATTTTGTAGTCAGGGGAAATTGTAGGTGGAAGATTTTGTGACTAGATTGATGTGCCAATCCTTCCACTGAGAGTTTTGGCTGGTTATAGGAGATAGCTTTTTCTTTTTTTATCAATAAAATATTTTAATGAATACAATTTGTTGTATACATAAATTGCAAAACATTCACTTTTATATGCAAAAGTCTTCTCTTCTGCAGGTCAATAGCACCAGGAAACAAGCTAAGCTACATCAAAGTGTTTTTCTCTCTTATTTGATTTGTCCATTACATAAAAGACATCATGGATTTAATAATGCCAAAGAGATCTATATTCCACTCTTAACCACACACTAAACACCTGAATATGTATTTCATCACATACACTCACAAAATAAATAGTCTAATCAGCACACTGAAAATAAAACAACCAGTCTCTCTTTACATATTTATTCTCTTTCGAAAAATGTTTTGGTCTCCTGCTATATCTCAGAGATGTACTACTATCTGCTTTTAAGTTATAAAATACAAAATAATTTATTTCTTGGAGAAAATCTTGGGGGTTACCATTACAAAAATAAAATTTTGAGTTCCTGTAGACATTGTTACAGTCTTTGAACTTTCTCATGGCACACACGTAGGGCTGCCTGTGACATGTGGTATCCTGCCTCTAAATGGACATGACTACATCCATCACTTAGAGAAAATACAAAGACCAGTTCTGAAGTAGCCTTAAAAGAGAGTGCCCTTTGCTTTAGCAAGGAGACTGTGCAATCAGAGCTATGAGTTCCATGAAAATGACTTTCTTGTTGCATAATTTGTTAGAGAATGCCACACCCATGGTCATATAACATTATATTTGTGAAACAACATTACTACATTCAAGAATTAACATCATCCAATAAAAGAAACATGTTCAAATATTGAATCAAAATCTGCAAATCAAAACAGTAGAGAGAATACATTAAAATCAAACACTTACTTTGTAAACTTTGAAAAAAGTAACAGCCAGCTGCTGCTTCTTCCAATGCTTGTGAGCTTTTTCTAAGTGGTCAGGAAATACAGAAGATCAAAATGGAAGACATGATTTGGACTTACAATCTTTCCTGTGTTTTTTCAATGAGCCACACAAGTGTACTTATGTAAAAGTTGATGCATATCTGTTACAGAAATGCATTCATACATGACATACATTACAACCTCACTCTACCAAGTTCTGAAACTTTAATCTTGCGCAATGGCGCCTTTCTGTGCAAACAGCTGCACCCTGAAATTGAGTACAGTAAACTTCAGCCACCAGTAACTTTGTCCACAATTACAGATTCCAGAGTATGAATATGTAAAAGGGTTATTCAAAGAAACTCACAGAGAAGAAACACAAGTGATAGCAATAACAAAGAATTCTCAACTGATGAAACGCGAAGGGCTCAGAAACACCTACAGAAATGTTCAGCATCCTTAGTCATCAGGGAAATGCAAATCAAAACAACTCTGAGATTCCACCTCACACCAGTCAGATTGGCTAGGATAAAAGACTCAGGTGACAGCACATGCTGGAGAGGTTGTGGAGAAAGAGAAACACTACTTCATTGCTGGTGGGATTGCAAACTGGTACAATCACTCTGGAAATCAGTGTGGCAGTTCCTCCGGATATGTACCCCATTTTAATTGGATTATTTGGTTTGTTAATTTCTAATTTGTTGAGTTCTTTAAATATTTTAGAACATAGCCCTCTGTCAAATATCTAGTTGGATAAAACCTTTCCTCATTTTGTAGGCTACTTTTTGGTCTATTGGTGGTGTCTTTTGCCTTATAGAATATTTTCATTTTCATGAGGTCAAATTTATTGTCAATCTCAGTACTTAAGCTCTTAGGTTCTAACCAGGAAGTTGTCTTCAATGTCAATGTATTCAAGGCTATTTCTCACTCCTTATTCAATTAGGTTCTATTAGTATATCTGGTCTTATAGCAAGGTCTATGATTCACTTGTAATTGAGTTTTGTGCTGGGTGATAGATGTGGATCTACATCTATTCCATTATGCTGGCACTCATGATTAGGGTTAGAGTAAGGGGTAGGAGGTAGGGTTATTATTTTCCTTTTTTTCCAGTGTCTAATTTTGTCTTCTTTTTAAAATGACAGTTGTTCATAGTTGTGTGGATTTAAATCCACATCTTCAATTTAATTCTGTTGATCAATGAGTCTGTTTTATACCCATACCATCTGTTTTTTATTACTATAGCTCTATAGTAGAGCTTGAAATCAGGGATGGTGATACCGCTGGATATTCTTTTATTGTACAGGATTGTTTTAGCTATCCTGGGCTTTTTTGTTTTCTCTATATGAAGTTGAGTACTTTTCTGTGAATGTTTGTAAAAAAAAATGTGTTGGAATTATGATGGGAACTGTGTTAAATCTGTAGACTGTTTTTTTGTGAAGATTGACATATTTACTTTATTCATTCTATCGATATAGATTTATAAGCATCAGCTCTTTCCAGCTTCTGATATTGTTTCAATTTCTTTCTTCAAAGATTTGAAGTTCTTATAAAGATCTTTCATTTGTTTGTTTAGAGTTATTTCAAGATATTTTATATTTTTTGTGGCTATTATGAAAACTGCTATTTCCCTGATTTCTTTCTCAGTCCATCTGTAATTTGTATATGGCTGTGACTTTTTTTTTTTTTGAGTTAAACTTGTATCAAGCCACATTGCTGAAGATGTTTATCAGCAGTAGAGGTTCCTGGTAGAATTTGGAGGTTGCTTCTCTATACTCTCATATCATCTGCAAATAACAATACTTTGACTTCTTCCTTTCCAATTTGCATCCTCTTGATCTACTCTAGTTGTCTTATTACTCTAGCTATACCTTCAAGTACTATTTTGAATATCCATGGAGGAAGTGGAAAAGCTTACTGTGTTCCTGATTTGAATGTAATTGGTTTGGCTTTCTCTCCATTTAATTTGATGTTGGCTATGGCTTTTATTATGTTCAGTTGGTCCCTTGTATCTCTGGTATCTCCAAGACTTTTGTTATGAAGGGGTGTTGTTTTACATTGACAGATCTTTTATATGTTAGAATCATCCATGCAGTTCTGTGACAAATCCTATGAATCCTAGTTGATAACTGTAGATGATATTTAATGTGTTCTTAGATTTGGTTTGCAAATATTTTGAGTATGCTTACATCAATGAGTCATGAAAGAAATTTGGAAAATCTTGAAAAAATAGGTGGGCTTATTAGAATGGAACAGAAGAGGCCAGTTAGTGGTGAGGGAAAATCAGGAGTACTTAAACTAGCCCATGGATTAGAAAGGAGTACCTAGCCCTCAATAACAGTTATAAAAGAGAAGACAATGTCTTGCTCTTCATACAATTTAATCTTCTACTAAACATACACTTTTATACTGAAAGAAGAAAGGTGATTTGAGCAAAAAGAAAAATACAACAAAAAACCTGCTACAGAAGATTAAATCATAAAGTCAAAATAAAAATAGTAAATAAAAAGAAGGGACTAATCAGGGACTAATGAGCCACAATGAAAGCTACACAGAAAATCAGTTAATTAACTAATTCAATATGTATGTCCAATCAATGACTGACCCAAACTATGACTCATCATGGGCAAGAACCAATCCCTAACCCTATTAATGGTTCTCTGTAATGATTGCAGACAGGAGTCTAGCATAACTGTCCTCTGAGATGCTCCATCCTGCAGCTGATGGAAACAGATGCAGAGGCTCACAGCCAAACATTAGATGGAATCTTGTGGAGAAAGGATTGGGGGACCTGAAGAGGGTAGGGACTCCACAGGAAGACCAACAGAGTTTCAAAGATGGCCTAAAACCAATGACTCATTGCCATGAACATTTGCAAATAAAAGTGTGTGGCCAAAATGTTTGTATACTGTGTGACACAGTGTGATGCATTACAGCTTCTACAATAAGATATTTATTTATTTACTTATTCTATTTACCTTTTTTATTTTCTTTTGTTGGAGAGGTTGCAAGGGTTGAGGGCAGATACAAAGGGACAGGGAGACAGGTGGGATTCAGGAAGACTACTGGATGGAGGCTGTGGCATACCTGGGTGTACTTGGAAATGAGATACTGGAGGAACATGTGGCTTGTGGAGCTCACATGAATAGGCCTATTCTGCGGCACTGGGATGAAAAACATAGAGGAGCTGTTGTTCTAATGGAATTTGGTGGTGAGGATTCAGGAAGCCTCTTACATGATTACTTCTTAGAGAAGTGAGATAGTAGAGATAAACTACCTATGGAGTGGTAAGTTCTAGAGACTAATTGATGGGCAGGTGAGGAAGATTTAGGAGATGGAGGAGGGCAGGGAAGTAAGTACCCTTACAGGGAAAAGTAGTCCTGGAGGAGAGATCTAGCTTATGGGAAGGAAAAGAGCTGACCAAGCTGGAGATGCAGGGGATGGTGAGTCATTGACTATGTTAGTGAGGGTTACTTGGAGGGGACCTCGCTGTTGACACTGGGGAGAAAAATCTTGAAAAAATAGGGTGGACTTATAGACTGGAACAGAAGAACAAAAGTAGTGAGGGGAAACCAGGGTGATGGAACTCTTTGAAAACTTTAAAGAAGTGTTTGCTAATCAATATGAAGGATTTGTTTTATGTATTCAAAGGCAGTGAATTCTGTTGAGTATAAAAAGTCACGTTTTATTTTTTCTTTTTTTTTCAATCTAAACAAAATTTTATTACACAAAGGTTGTCACATAATTAGATACTTCTCTACTTTGTACACAATCATTTCCACCCTCCACAGCATTCTCTGATAAGTGGTTATTAGCCCAGTAGTTTGGAATACAGGAAGAACAACTCACAAACCGCAAGAAACTTAAGAAGAAGGAAGACGAAAAGGTGGACATTTCATTCATTCTTAAAAGGGGGAACCAAATACCCACAGAAGGAATTGCAGAGATTAACTTAGGAGCAGAGACTGAAGGAAGGACAAGCCAGCCTAAATATAGCTATCTCCTGAGAGGCTCTGACAGTACCTGACTAATACAAATGTAGAGGCTCACAGCCATCCATTGAACTCAATGAAGGAGTTAGAGAAAGGATTTATGTAGCTGAAGGGTTTGCAGCCCCTTAGGACGAACAACAATATGAACTAACTAGTACCCTCAGAGCTCCCAGGGACCCAACCACCAACCAAGGGCTATACATGGTAGGACTTAATGTTCTGGCACCATGTGTATAGTAGAGGACTGCAAATTTGATCATCAATAGGAGGAATGGACCTCGGCCTTGGGAAGGTTTTGTGCCCCAGTGTAGGTGAATGCCAGGGCCAATAAGTGGGAGATGGTGGGGTGGTAGGCATGGGGAGGGAGGAGGCAACAGGGGTTTGTTCTTGTTGTTTTTGTTTGTTTGTTTTTTGGAGGGGAAACTGGGAAAGGAGAAATTTACATGTAAATAAAGAAAATATCAAAAAAAGAGAAAGGTTGCTGCTCCTGAACTTCTCATGTGGTGACACAGTCCTGCAGTCCTGATGCTAACAGAACAGTACAGATGCCTCAGTGATTTAAGTTGAAAGCAGGACACTGGTATATGGCTCTTGTACCCAGCATCAAGAATGTACAAATGTCTTTATTCAAAAATACAAAATAAATTATCTGTAGGCATGGACAATGACTGCAGTAAACCACTATATATTGTCAAAGGAAACCAGTAACTGATGGTTACAGAGATCAGCCAGCCTTCTCTTCAGTCATTTTCTCCAGGTGACTTCTCTGAAGTTACTGGTGAGGAACCTGCCTTGAGCCTCCTGTCACAGTTCATTTATAAGGGCAAAACTCTATTCTAGGAGTTAGAACATGCCACTTCCCATACCTCCTCCCATCCCACCCATTGTACCCATTCCAGGGTGGCGCCCACCTTTAATCTCTGCACTTGAGAGGCAGAGGCAGGTGGATTTCTGTGTTCGAGGCCAGCCTGGTCTGCAGAGTGAGTTCCAGGACAGCCAGGGCTACACAAAGAAACCCTGTCTCGAAAAAACAAAACAAAACAAAACAAAACAAAAAAACCCAAAAAACAAACAAACCCAAAAAAGGCTGAGCACAAAAGTCATGTTTTCTACATGAGACATGTATTCTACTTCTCAATAGTTAAGTTAGACGAAATTAGTGGGTAAAAATTAAGCTTTCTAATATTAGAAATTAGAAGATAATAATTTGATAGATATTAATTTCTTAATAAAGACATTTTGATTCAAAGACATTCTTTAGTATTTCTAGTATCCCTTACTCTTCTTTTAATGGACACATTGCTCTTTTCCTTCTAAGTGTGATCTGAGTAGATTATACTGAGGGTCAGATTGCTAGGAGGTCAAATTACTTTCCCATGAATATTAATATATTCTTCATGATCATTTGTTTATTTTTAACAGGATTTGTTTTATTTTCAACTATATTCTCTCTCTGTCTCTGTCTCTGTCTCTCTCTCCCTTCTCTCTCTCTCTGATTATCAACTGTGTATCATCATATGTTAAGCATTACGTACATTTAGCATAAGAATTCTACTGTTCAATAGGAGATGGAAATTAATCAGTAATCACATCAACCTCTACTGTGATAAGAGCGGGGATGCAAGTGCTAGGAAGCATATAAAAGAACAATTTGACCAAGTCACAGGGTCAACTAAAACCTCTAAGAAGAAATAATGACTGAGCTAAATTGAAAAGGAATTCCAGAGTTGAAGCAGGCAGATGAGTGAACCCTTAGTGCAAGTATAGCGTCTCCATAGAAACCCACTCTGCCTCTCCCCTTGGGTGCTACTCTTGGCCTATCTCTTTAGTCTTTTACTTCTGGTAGAATTTGAAATTAGTTACATCGTTTTCTCTCCATTGTATTTGTCCCCAAAATGGAGAGAAAAATCACCCATAATGCTGCTTTTTTAAGCATTTGAATATTTCCATGAAGGATAGAGCCCCATTTGTGGACATTGTTCCTGTAGGTTTGGAATAAGTTGGAGGCAGTTTCTTTAACTAGCTCTATAAATCATCCTGAAGACATGACCTTGGATTTCAATCAGCCAATATTTATGGTTTAAAAATACTTCCTTGTGAGGCCAGTAGGTTCAGAGTCACTGACCATGGATTTATGGCTGCAGTTATGGTGAGAGGCTTGGGCTCTGGATGATAGCAAAGTAAATCTGCAGCAAGATTGGCTTTGCTTGTTGAGATATAAAATTTTATCATTTGCTTTATGTCTATGGAGCTTTCCTTTTGTTAGACAATTAAAAAACAACATAAATATATTATTTGTAATACGTATTTTAAATTACCTAGCTTGATATTTAATGCTTAATATGCTGATGCAACTAGACCGGTTTATTATCTTGCTATCATAAAGAATGACAGTTTTCAGCTTACACTGTTTTTAGAATCATAGTCTGAGGCGAGGAGTATTCGATAAGCAAGGATTTCTGTAGCTGCTCTGCTAGACATGAAGAGCAAGACTTACATGGTTGCCCGGGCTCCTGCCGAGCCTGTGCTTTGCCAGTAGTAAGATAAAGATACCAAAAATTTTAAGAACATTTCAGTACAAGTTTCACTAAGAATGTATTCTGATTTTTTTGTAGAGTGATAAAATATAACATTTTGATGTTTCTAAAGAAGCTATATAGCCTAAAAAATTTTGGAGTGTTGGGCTGCTGAAGGAGATTGCTATCCATTATACATGGAAGAGGCTCAGAACTTTCTGATTTTTTTTAATTTAACAGTGCTGAGACTAGAACAGGCACATGCTAAATAAGCCCTGAACCATGTATCTTGCTCTAGTACATACTTACTTTCTATTCCTTTGTTCCCCAATGACCTAGTCTCCAAAGCAAGTGCAAGGAAGTACAGTTAAAAAGCAACATCTAAATGGCTAGAGAGATTTACTGTAAGTGCAGTGACCCAGAAATGTGATTTCCCTCAGATCATTGCCTTAATGTGTTACCTGCTCCGAGTCTGATTCGAGTGTTCAGATATTTCCCTCCCACTGGTTATTACTAGTCTTTGCAGCTCAGGACAGCACTGGAAAGTTCTCAGCCTTTTAATTCTTTTGGAATTACTGGATGCTTGGCTGTCATGACGACATATGACCAGGAGATGGCACTCAAATTCTGTGTCAAAAACAAGTGAGTTGCTTATTCAATTGTCTCTGTTTATTAGCATTCATTTCAAGAGGTGAAAAGCAGTTTTTAGAGAAAAATCTTTGTTAGCAGAAAGCTTCTGCGTTTGTGAGAAACAAAACCCATGTGCTTAGTTCATACAAATACTAATTATTAAGCTCTGAAATTTTCAAATTAATACACAAGTACATTACAAAAATTCTCTTAAATTTACTGATTAACCCGGCAGTCTCATTTACATTGATATGCGAACATAGAAAAGGCAGTAAAGGTTTTCATGCATTTTGAAGAGAGGATAAAATGGCTGATTCTTGGCTCTGGCTGTTCACAGATTTTGTAAGCCGAGGAAATGGATACCATGGTTGTTTGCAAAATCAGATTCAAACAAAGGGAGAGAGCAAGGATGCTTTCCTGAGCCATGGACACCTGCGCTGCACTGGAGAAAAAGGATGAAGCTGCAGAAGAAGGTTGTAGCTTAGCATTTCAATTCTAAAATGAATGGTCCCATTTAGTTTTCCTCACACAATATCTTTTCTTCACAGAGAATAGATTAATATTACTAATCTCACTTATAGCAGCCTTAAAAAGCCAAAGCAACACGAGTATTTCTAAAGCAGATTGGAGCCATTTCTGCTGGTATGGAAAATTCTCTACCTACACGGAAGGTAATTGTGTTGGTAATCTCACGTTATTGCTTTAGTCCGAGTCTACAATCATTCTTTGCTCCACATGAGTTACAGACAGCATAATGGATGAAGCGATGAGAAGGTGCAATGATGAATTAATATCCCAGAGGTCCTGAAACTAATAACAAAAGCAAGCTTTTCTGTGGCCACTCAGGCTCATAGGTCTGTTATAAAATGGGACTCTGGTGCTGACTGCAGACTGGTATTTCTATAGATATGCAGGGTGAAGAGACACTGCAATTGCATGAGAAAAAAAGAGCAAGCAAGAGGCAGAGATGCATCCATCCTGTATCATAGTACAATAAAATCACGATCCAAATTCATAGCGATTTTTGTGCTCATAAGTTTACTTCATTTTCAAGTACTGCACTACATAAATATCTGTTCAGCTATCAACTTCACTATTTAGTTGGGGAAAGTGTCTATAGTAGTTGTACGTTAAGCTGCTTCTTTCAATATATGTAGATTAAGTAAGTATCCATGGTGGCCTGAAAAGACACAGGTATTGTGGAAGCAGAGTTAAAAGGGCATAGTGAGCTGTTGTGAATCTTGATTATATCTTATTCCACTTGTTTGTGTCAATTTTACAACTCTTCTTGAAGTATCCTTCATTTTAGGTACAGTACGGGGCAATGGGGATAACGAAAGTGCAGGCACAACACGTCCCAGCAATAGGCTATTGTTCCATGAGCTGCCAGAGTTCCTAGGCAATGGTTCTTAGAACATTTATGAAGCTAGAGCATTTGAGTTTAAGATAAACATCATACAAAATATGTATGTTAGTGTTCAGGGATAGTATAAGACAGGGAAAGTGCAGAGTTGAAAACATGAGTGCCTTCCTTCTTTTCTTATGATTCCTTTTAGGTCAGCACGGGGTAGATGGGGCCACTGTGAGGAGCTAGATGAAGGCAAATAGGGAAACTGAAGATATTCATCTATTTTCTCATTGTATATTAACAGAATGTGTTTAAAAGTCTTTGAATAATTGCATTCTTCCAGAATGAAAATATATTTACAGACAATTTTCATTTAAAAATTTTCATTCTCAACATGTATTTAAAGGAAATAATCCAACCTTTCTCAGCTTGGATAACCAATTTCCCTTATTTTTCTCTATCTACACAGGTTTCACATATTCTACAACAGCTTTTTCACTGCTTATATCATGGAGTAAAATCCCATAGATGCCAAAAATACATTTACATGAAAATTTAAGAGGTAAATACATGGTGTGTGTGTGTGTGTGTGCGTGCGTGTGTATGTGTGTGTGTGTGTGTGTGTGTGTGTGTGTGCACATGCGCACATATAACTACCTAGATCGTTTCTGGCCCATGAACTGGCTTGAAACTTACTCCCTGGCTTTGCATTTATTTTTGCATTTGATTGTGTAACACTTTCAATAAGCCTTATTTGTAAAGAACCTGGAGGTCATTAGTTGAAAGTGCAGTTGACCATGAGTGCAGGATTCAGAGGCTTAAAGATGAGACTCATCATAAATTTCATCTTTGCTGTTATAAATATAGAGATCATTTTTACCTAAAGAAATGGCTATTTCTTTTTTGCCAGCATATAAGTAGATGTTTTAGTAATGAATCCTAGATCAGTAGAAACACTTGTTTCAACACTAGCATATACAATTTTCAGAATCTGAATCTACTTACAACTTTTTCTATTTTTTTCGTGCCTAGAGTAAGAAAGCAGTAATTTGTGATTAACTATTACATGTAACATTTATGTTTACAGCGACTTAATTACAGGCAATGACGCCTTGCAGGTTGTAATCTTTGTAGGTAACAAAGGTGTACTTACTGAGGTACCTTTATTGATGGCAGAAATTTCTATTAACTTTTTTAAAAATCAAAAAATGAAATAGATACTCTGAGATGAAACTGAGTTTATCAATTGTCAAAATGTGTTGTTATTATTGGGGATATTGTTTCATCCACTATCTGAAAGAATATAAACATTTAAGGGAAAGGTGGAAGTAAATTCCTTTCTCAATCTTAGCTTGACTTTTCTAATCAGAAGTTATTTCTGCAGTGGAGAGAAGACACTGAAGCAAGATGATGACGAATAGCTTACAGATGGCTAACAAGCTGGAAACAAAATTCAGGTTACTCTAAGGTGAGAGCCACTAACAGGCTCTGGGGTGACACTTGCCCTTTTATAATGGAAGTCTTTGAGTGGACTCAGGGTGATGAAGGGTCATTCTATGGGATGTCAGTTTTCTGAGTGGTACTTGGGTAGGCTGGAAGGATTGTGTTGAAGGATAGCACAGACAGTGCACTGGTCATCAGGGTGGAACTCCACTCCCTGGATGATCTTTTCTTGCACAAGACCAGAAACTGCATAGACTACAGGAAATCAGACCATTTACTTATTTTGACAGTTGAATGATATAATAACAAGATCTGACATTTATTTTGTGTATTATGTTTGAAAACATTGTCACATTAATTCATTGAGAACATTTAAATGTATAATATGTATATGTTTCATGTAAAAATTCACATACAAGTCACCTGGGATAGTGTAATAATATAAACTGATGTTTTCAAATATAGTGCTTTCTTATGCAAAGGAACATTTGGAGAAAATAAAAGCTATTAAGACTGTGTATGAAAGATACATTAGAGTTACATTTGTATCATTGATTACACTATTTCTCAATTATGCAGTTTGGGGAAAAACACAAGCAATTAATCATAGTAGATTACACTCATTTTGTATTTGGCCAGCAGTGGCAATGAGTTATTAAGAAACCTGCATTCCCATTGTTCCTCTAAATAATTCTTTGTAATATCTTTTGCTTTTGTGATTTCTATAACATGCTTTGGTAAATGTCATTGTTTACACCTAGAAAAGATTCTCGAACAGCTCTTATTCCTTTTTGTAACTATACTTTTAAATAGATGTTTTAATACATTTATATTCTTAATATGCTGCCATTTCTAGCCCTGCTATTTGTATTGCTCAGTCCGAATATGAATAATTACTAACTACACTAATTATAACCACTCTACCTACATTATCAACTGGGTAAAAGTTAAGTAGTAGAAAAAATTCTAGACATTAAATGAAATATTTACCTTTAGTTTGTATAAAATAAGAGCAAGAGCTATAAGTTATTATAACATTTATTCATAGAAAGGTGTTAGCTGTTAGATATAATTTAATACTGGAAAAGAACAAAGAGTTGTCACTACCATTATTCTTTGAAAAAATTTTCAGTAATTGAAAATACTAAAGCTATCTTGAGGGGATGGAGAGGTGGTTCAGATGTAAAGAGCATGGATTCCTCTCCAGAACATCTGGGTTAGTTCCTTAGAACCAACATTGTGGATCATAGCCCCCTGCAATTTCAGTCCTAAGGGATCCAAACCCCTTTTCTGGCCTCCTAGGACACTGCCTACATGCAGGGTTTTTTATCAGCAAAAAAGCCCTGATATATAAGAAAAACATATAGCTTGTGTATTTTTTTCTTGAAATGGTTCACAGCAAAAGAAACTGTTTTATTTTGCCTTATAACCATACATAGATTTACTCCAAAGACATGAAAACAGGTGTGGAGGTATTTGGGGAGCAAAGTAGGTAATAGGAGGAGGCTTAGGCTAGATGGAACACACAGGAGAAAAATACAATGCAGACTTGCATGAAAATGGCCTTATGGAGTCCTACATAATAAAAATGAGAAAAAATAATTCTCCATGTAATTACCATTACTAGACTGTTATAATTCAGTCAGAAGCAAGAAAGTAAGAAATAATTAGTACACAGTGTTTTAGAATGGTATGACTTGAAACAAGTAGTTGTTTCTTCAGAACTACAAAACATGAATAATATGACTCCAGATAATTGTCTTTATAATGAAATACTTCTATTCCTGTTTAGTCACAATTTATCCATACAGTTAGCCATTGATCATGAACTTCATTAAACTACAGTCCTTCAGATGGTGTCCTGATTTGTCCAGCCTCCTTTGTTGCTTGAGGGTTTTCATGAGACTGATTGAGTTTATGGCCTCTAAATCACAGGAAATTTCAGCACTTACCTCATTAAATGTATCTCTTATATAGTTAATTGATTAATAAATGCAATTAGGTGAGATAGATGACTCCTGTAGTTCAGATTTGAAGTGATATCCTGTGTGTTCCACAGTTCCAGTTTCTACGAGAGTGAAATGTCATTTGTACATAGATTATCTCCCAAATAATGAACTAGAATTCAGGAACAGACAGTAGGTTACACTTATCTTGATGACTTAATGTATCTGTGACTTAATACAGTGCCTGACTCAGTAGTGACAATGAATACACGGCCATTGAAATAATTGCATTTAAGTTTATTAAACTATTGCCACTCAAATCTAAATAGTCAAAGAACAGATTGAATATGTAGGTAAGTAAGAATGAGGAGCAGGTAGGAAGAAAGAGAGGTATGAAAAAAGGAAAGGAGCCGAAGAAAGGAGTAAGACTGGGCAACTTCAGGAAGTTTTTCACATCTTTCTGGCATAGGTGAAAATTCAGTGTTTTTGACTTGTGGACAAAGACCAGTGGGAACAAACTCCATGAGCTGGAGCATTTGAGATTTATAAATACATTCAAAGTATATTTAGTGGGCGCTGTTGGTAGTGGAGGTATATTTAGTGGGTGTTCTTGGTGGCAGAACCTGTCTCTATACAAGTAAAACATTGAATTTTCTCTTATTTTTATTATAGCTTGTGGTAACTCACCCATCACATGTAATGTTTCTAGCTTATATCAATCTAGATTTTCTGTTCTTAGGCTGAATACACATATATTTCCTCATAAGTTAAACTTTCTGACCATCTTTGTAAGTATTAGATAAAACAAACAAACAAACAAACAAACAAGCAAAGAAAGAAAGAAAGAAAGAAAGAAAGAAAGAAAGAAAGAAAAAAAGAAAGGAAGAAAGAAAGAAAGGAAGAAGGAAGAAAAGAAGGAGAGAAAGAAAGGAAAAGAAAAACTGAGGTGTGGTTGTATACACTTGTAATCACAGCACTTGGAAGGTCAAGGCAGGAGGTCTTTGTGTTCAAGACGGGCTGTATAGACAATATGTGATTTTAAAAAATGAATCAATTGAACAACCAATCAAGATAAAATACCTAAGTCATATCCCCAAATCTCACAATACCTAATAATAATAACCCCCTGAAATTATTCGACATTCTAGAGCGAGAAATGGTGATTATATGTGGTGATGTACCAATTTTTCCTCTGTCATTTCCAGTTGGGGAAGCATGGAATAAGAAAACTTGGTGAGACGATGATTTAAGATTCCTTTTCCCTTTCCATTTGATTTATTTTTCCTGTGGTATAAATTGGTAATCTTTGATCATTTCCTGGATAACCCCGCTTTCATCTTTTATACTCTGTGCAGCACCAACCATCATCTCCATGTAGCTGGTCCAAGTTTGTTTGTTAATTCCATTCTTTATACCTCACCCTATTTTTGTAAAAGTATTTGTTCTGTATTTCCAAATTAATATATGTATGGATATAAAATTGAACATTTTAATGTTCCTTTTGATCCTTTTATGTAAGTCTCTTGCATAGGCTGGCAATTAATTTTCTAACCAAAATTTTGTATTGTTAAGTTTTTAATTAATATTCAAACCTCTGAGTTATATCTGACTCTGTAAATTCCTTTGATATTTACCATGTATATTGATTTTATATTCATATGCATATTCATTACTTTGTATCTCAGTCTTTTAAAGCAATATTAACTTGTATTCAACCTGGGCAAAGTACCATTCTTTATATAAAAGACAACCATTTTCTGTAAGATTTCAGAAGGACATTTAGTACTATCTTTACTTTGCACCTCACTGATTTTATTTCAATATTCACACATATTTTATACTGGTCTCTTCAAATTCAGTATCTATTTAATCAACATATTTTCCACTCATATCTCTTCTCTGACTAATTCTCCCTATATTTCCCCTCCCACCTCGACTCAGATGTTTATGTAGCCAGATCCTAGCGCTGTTTGGGGTGTGCACACTTGCTGAATGAAGTTTATCACTGGTGACAGGACATGAGGTTTCAGAAGTGATGACCTATTCCTAGTTTGTTTTCTTGGCTTCCTACTTATGGTTAAGGATATAAGACTCTAGTTTACTCTTCCAAGCCTACCAACTCTACTCCTTCAGCATGGATTTAACCCTCTGGAAACTTAAGTTTGAATACTCTTCCTTCTGTAAGTGGCCTTTGTTATGGTGCTTTCCAGTAATAGAAACGTAACTAAGACACAAAACTCAAGTTTTATCTTTCTTTTTATGGGAAACCTCGTGTTAGGTAAAAATTTGTACATCTTTTATATTTTTGTACTTCTGGAATCAAGTAGATCGATCTATTTACTGTTCTCTGATTATTATTAGGGACTCAGGTATCCAAATACTACTGCAAGTATGTCTGATTTCTCTGCATTTCTGTGCTCTAACCCACCAACATTTCAAAGTCAGACATGTGGCAATCTAAATGATACTAAGTTATAGGACATCAGATACGTCTTAATTCTCTTAAGATCATAAAAATTTATTATAATTTCTGTTATGTAAACTAAGTCTACTGAATAAGCCAAGCTTCCTAGTAAAACTGTCTAGAATATTCCTAGAAAGTGCTAGTTTCCTCCATTTGAAGTATTATATATTTTGAAAATGATTTGACTCCTTCAGCTAACATAACACACATTCCCCTGAAAATCAGTTTTATTCTTCAAAGACTAATTTCTTAACAAACTCTATCAGACTTTGAGGACAGGAGACATAGTACAAGCTTCATTTTAAAGTAGGCAAGTAAGTAAGTTAGCAAGTAGTGACTTTGAAAAACTTACTTTTCTCAAAGTAATCAGTAACTTTGAAAAAGTATTTTTCATAGTGTCATTCATTTTATATTCTATATATTTTAATTTAAATGTCTTAATTTGTATTTATGCACAAAAAATAATACTTTGTCCAAAATTTGATAGACTTAGAAACACTTATCTATTTATATATTTAAAACAGCCAATTCATGGGAATCATTGTGGTGCACTTAAAACTCAATAAGATACCCAACAGGATGTTATAAAAATTGAGGGGCTGGGAAGATGGCTCAGCGGTTAAGAGCACTGACTGCTCTTCCAGAGGTCCTGAGTTCAATTCCCCAACCATATGGTGGCTCACAACCATCTGTAATGGGATCTGATGTCCTCTTCTGGTGTTCTGGTGTGTCTGTGTACTCACACGCATTAAATAAATAAATAAATAAATAAATAAATAAAAGCTTTTAGCAGGGCAGTGGTGGTGCATGCCTTTAATCCCAGCACTTGGGAGGCAGAGGCAGGCAGATTTCTGAGTTTGAGGCCAACCTGGTCTACAGAGTGAGTTCCAGGACAGCCAGAGCTATACAGAGAAACCCTGTCTCGAAAAACAAACAAACAAACAAACAAAACACAAAAACAAAAAAAAGGAAAGAAAATTAGATAACGTTTCAAACAGAATAGGTATACTATTAGAGTAGTGTGAATTAATTATTTTTCTTCTGTTCAGGAGGGTTTTTTTTATTTTTTATTATTTATTTATTTATTTATTTATTTATTTATTTATTTATTGTTGTACAGTCTAAATTTTATCCCTCCTCCCCTGGGTCCACCCTCCAACTGTTCTACATCCCATCCCTCCTCCTGCCCCTCCCCCCCGGCGGCTCCCCTATCTTCATGAGGATGCCTCACCTCCCACCAGACCTCCAAACTCCCTGGAGCCTCATGAGAGTTAGCATCTTCTCTGACAGAACCTGACAGTCCTCTGCTGTATGTGTGTTGGGGGCCTCATATCAGCTGGTGTATGCTGCCTGGTTGGTGATCCACTGTCTGAGAGATCTCAGAGGTCCAGGTTAATTGAGACTGCTTGTCCTCCTTCAGGTTCGCCCTCCTCCTCAACTTCTTCCAGCTTTTGCCTAATTCATCCACAAGGGTCAGCAGCTTCTGTTCATTCCTTGGGTACATATATCTGCATCTGACTCTTTCAGCTGCTTGTTGGTTTTTTTTTTGGAGGGCAGTCATGAAAGCCCCAGTAATAGTTTTAGGCCTTGGGGCCTCCCATGGAGCTGGATCCCACTTTGGACCTGTCGCTGGACTGTCTTTTCCTCAGGCTCCTCTTCAATTTCAACCCTGCAGTTCTTTCAGACAGGAACAATTATGGGTCAGCGTTTTGACTGTGGGATGACAACCCCATCCCTCATTTGATGCCCTGTCTTTCTGCTGGAAATGGGCTCTACAAGTTTCCTCTCCCCACTGTAGGGCCTTTATCTAGAGTCCCTCCCTTTGAGTCCTGAGAGTGTCTCCCCTCCCAGGTCTCAGATACTTTCTGGGGGGCGGGGGGAGGCAGTCCCCCAACCGCCTACCTTCTGAGGTTGCCTGTTTCCATTCTTTCTTCTGGCTCTCAGAGCGTTAGTCAGAAGTTATTTTTAACTTATAAAGTCAGACACAAAGAGAAAAGTAATAGACATAAATGCCTTTATTTTGGTAAAGTAACTTTAAAGATAATTTTAGCCAATAAGAAAAAATGCTTATTGACTGCTAATAGGGATTAATGCTGGTTTAGTAACTTAGTGGTTGAAGAGTTTCCTCCAACCATCATGACTTTACAACACTCAGTAGCTAGCTAGGTTTTGAGTACCAGGCATGGGTTGCTTCTTGTTGACCACGTCTTAAATCCAATCAGAGGCCTGGCTGTTACTGCCAAGGCATATGCATGTACCACTCTTAGACTCATTTTGTCTGACTGATAGTTGATGTGGTTCATAGATATTGCTGGGTAGACTGTTGATTGTCCCCTTCCTTTGGAAGACTAAATGACACTTTCACTTTCTGGTACTGTGAAATCTAGTTCTAAGGGAGGGAACATTCAGATAACGTTCATCTTAGTGGTCTTGGGGACTTGTTTCTGAGGGGCATGGTGTTTTCAGTTATAAGGAGTTAATTTCCACCCCTGGAGGCTGAGAGATCAACAGTAATAGGCTGTATTGCTAGACTCAGCAAATACTGTAGAAAAGAACTCTTAAAATCATGAGTTTGGAAATATATAATTTCTCAAAATGCGAGAATGCAATACAAATTATAAGGGGCTTCACAACTATAAAGGAACATTAGCAGCCATGGTATAGGCTCATCCGACTTGTCAGAAAGATACTAAAGAAGGAGATAAAGAGATTTAGGGAGTGGTGAACTCAGGAGATCCCACCCAGCTATAATGTTTTGTTTATACTTAGAAAGGCAGATGCATTCTTGAATTCAGAGCCATCCTGGGACAGAGCAAGGTTAGACCCAGGTGTGGGTGAAATGGGAATTTCAGTACTAGGTCCCACCAAGCTAGCTTGTCTTCTGTGCTTAACAGAGGCAGGCAGATCCCTGAATTCTTTTGCAATGTTAAAACAAATAATGTGTTCTTGCTCTCTCTTAAGAATCAATAGGGCTGGATCATGGGATGCTGATTCAAAAGGGTTTTTGGAGTAAATGAGTGGATTGATCTGGAAAATAAAAGACTAGGCTCATGATCTGCCAGAGATGAGCTATCTAAACAACTTTTTAATTAATCATTTTATTAGTTTACATTTCAGATATTATTCCCCTTCTGCTAAGAGAGTGCTTCCTCAGCCACCCATCCACTCCTGCCTCATCTCTCTAGCAACTGCCTTGGGCTGGAGAGATGGCTCAGTAGTTAAAGGTTAAACTCACAACCAAAAATATACAGAGAATTTTTAGAATAGCAAGGGATAACTACTTGGAGAATTATCTCTAGCATAACATAGAGAGAGCTGTCCGGAAATCTCCAAAAAAAAAAGAGCAGATCAGAGAAAAAGAAAGCAGAACAGAGAAAAAGCAGGCTGGAAAGCTGTCTCAAACAAGCATAGGCCACCAAGCTTTTGGGAGTCTTTTGGACAGCACTGGTCAACAACTCAAAAGTACTTTGGGGCCTGGAACTGAGGTTTATGTTAGATGGCCTATGGCTCTTAGGAGTACCCTTAGTCTACATGAGGCAAGTTCATTAAAGCTATATATGTATAATTACACATGGAATTACATGTAGGCTTTTAAAGGTAAATAGTTACTAGTATGATTCCTTGTGTCTTTTTCAGATATTCTTATTGTCATCTATGCTTACACCAACAGGTAAATGTATTCCTCGCCTTTCATCAAGGAAACTTCTCTTTGAGTCTTTGAAACTTCTCTTTTTTACCATACAGAAACCCACAACCAGTTAAAACTTAAGAGTTCTGGAGTCCAATCCCAGTTGAAGCATTTGCAAAACAGTACTGCATCTAAAGCTTGGGAAACACTGAAGAAGTGATGGGAGAAAAATTGTAAGATCCTTGTGGACCAGGGAGTTTGCTGTAAGATTGTGTTTTGTGTTTCCTAGTAAAACCAGAAGCTATGCTGTTAAAGTTTCCCCAACATGATCACCCAAAAATGCTGTGAACAAGGACAACACCAACAGAAATGCTAAAGTGGAGAGGAAAAAAAATCCTTTAAGGCCTCAACCCTATAGAATCAAGTATAGGGACGTTAAGGAAGTTGGGAGCAAGAAACCGGTCTTGCTCAGGGAAGCAAACACCAATTTGTTGTCTACTGCCAAAGAGTCAGCGCTAAAAATAAAAATACAGGTGACATTCTTTGTACTGGAGGGGTCATATTTAGGAAGACCCATACATACACATACGCACACACACACAAACACACACACACACACACACATGTGCACACACACACACACACACACACACACTCATATACTCAAACACAAACATGCGTGTCCACACAAGAACATTTAGTAATAAAAGAGGCCATTAATTGAAAAAAATGGGGGATTATATCTGAAAGTTTGGAGAGGATAGAAAAGGAAGAAATATTGTCATATTCTAATGTCAAAAAATGTTAAAAAGATATTTTAATTGATAAAATACAAGAATGTATATTTTCTTGAGTATTGACTTCTTTCAAAAATCTTACTGTATTGTTTTGTGTGTTTTCCTACATGTACATTTGTGCAGCATGTGCATGCCTTATGCCTATGGAAGGCAAAGGAATCCCTGAGCCTAGAAATACAGATGGCTCTGTGCCACCATGTGGGTGCTGGCAATTAATCCCCGGTTCTCTGAAAAAGCAGCCAGCGCTCTTAAGCACTAAGCAATCTTAATCACTGAGCAATCTGTCTTGTCTTGAGTATTGACTTTTTAAAAACATATTTTCATTCATATAAGAGAGTTATTTATTTAGTGCATACTTATAAAAGCGAACTATGTAGCATGAGTAATGTCATTTTTAAACTATAGTCTTCTCATGCACTGTCAAAGGACCATCTCTTGTGGTAGTTCACAGCAAAAAGAGGAGAAGGGTATAATGATCTGAGTGGTACTGGTCTAGGGTTGGACATAAGTAAGTGTCCTAGTTTGCTCTCTATTGCTGTGATAAAACACCATGACAGAAAGCAACTTTGAGAAAAAAGAATTTATTTTGTTTACGTGTCTTAATGAGTCCCTGAGTGAAGTCATGGTAGAATTCAAAGCAGGAGCTGATATAGAAACCATGTTGGGTCACTGTTTACTGGCTTGCTTTTTATAGCTTGCTCAGTTTGCATTTTTGACCAACCCAGAACAACCTACTCTGGAGAGGCACCCTCAGTGCTGAATTCTCTCACTTCTCACATCTATCATTAATCAATATCCCACAGACTTGTTCACAAGTCAGTCTGATGGAAACAATTCCGCAGTTGAGATTCTGCCTTCCAAAATGGCACTAGTTTGTGTGAACTTGAAAATAAAACGAATGTTCCAGGAGGATTCTGTGGCTCCAGATACAGAGAATGGACTCGTCTGACATGAACGGGAGGGGAGGCCCTTGGCCTTGTAGAGGTGTGATGGCCCAGTGTAGGTGGATGCTGGAGGGATGGGACAGGAGAGGGCGGGTGCGTGTGAGAACAAAGGGGAGGAACGAGAGGGAGGTTGTGGGATGGGGGCGGGGCTTGTGGAGAATGAAATCGGGAAGTAGGATATGATTTGAGATACAAATAAATGAAAAGATTCATAAAAAGAAAAGAAAAGAAAAGCTTATGTGAGCAAAACCAAAGAAATACACAAGTAACAAACTACTGCTGATGTGAAAATTCCAGTACAGATAGATACAAGAGAGCAAAGACCAAAAATCATATCTTCCTCAAATAGAATAGAAGAGAATGGAACGTGTAAAGCCTGTAAGACCAGGCAGAGGGAGGGCTGTTTTGAAGGTGGAAATTTCCAGGAGAGGATAATTGGGGATTGGCACGCATGATGAGGACAAATAGTAACAACGATGTTGACATGTGTGTGTTTATGCTACATGAGCTATTCTAAAATATCCCAAAACTCAGTCACTAACACACTAAATGAGAAATATTTTTAAAAAAGAAAGTAAAAGCAAAGAAAAATCTCATACCATTGCAGTGCGAATTACATGTAGATAAACATAAACATAGTATATACAGAAATATTTTTATATACACACACACGCATATGTACATATATATACAAACTGGTTAGCATCAATGAAAATGCTCTTTATAGGTGGAGAGGGTTAAGAAGAAGACCTATCCAGAAGCAATATGTAATTACATTGAAGCTCAAGTTTTACTTATGCTGTTATCACCCAACATAATAACACAGGGCTTCAAGAAGTTGAAATACTATGGTGGGAAATATCAAACATTTTTTTCTTTACTATTTTGTGTAACAAAAATTTGAAGAGCTTTGTATACATATACACATGAGCACTCACATAATAGGCCTTTCAAAGTGATAGATGAGTCTTCTGATAGTACTAATGGCCAATGCTGAACCAAGTTTAGAAACAGAATAAACAGTGGAATATAGGACTGTAATACAGAATAATCAATAAACTATTGAATAAATATGCTAGTGCTAGTTAGAAGTAAATAGTATTTTTTGGTGACTTCAAGTAATGTATGTAGATATGTGGCTCTCACAGAGGCACAATTTTATATTTTTCATTCACATAGCATACTGAAGACAGTGGGAAATTGGAGGGAAATAAGTAACAAACATTACCTCTGTGAGGCTGCCAAGATCACAACATCAATAGCACTAAGTCACTTTCGTTGTCGGTCCACTTAATAAGATGTGGTAAGAGTGACACTTTACCCCCGTAGTTTTCCTCTCCAAAATCCTAAGTCTAATAATGAGGAAAATGTCAGAAAATTTCATCCAGGGAACATTCTATAAAAATGAACAGGATTCTATAAAAACTCAACAGCATTTCTTAAAATCACCAAAGTCCTCAGTCAATGAAAATAAGAGAGAACATTCAAACCACAACTCCTTGTCTGTTGGATTCATTCTTGGTGAATGCTACGTACTAATATAAGATATTATTAACCATGGAAATTGAGAAAAGTATATTTGGGAGTTATCATAAGTATATTTGCAACATTTCTATGAATCTAAGGTTATATTAAAGTAAGGAGATTATTTTAAAACAAGTCACAAATCTTAAAAATAATTCCAACTTCAGGAAACCTATATAGACTTATGAGGAAGGTTTTGAAATTTATATTATTAAATTTACAATTACATTTTGGTATATTGTTTTACTATTTTTGTGTGTGAATGATTGATTAAAATGTAAAATTTCTATTTTGAGGTGTCTTAATAGTCATGTTTCAATACATTTGAACATATATGTGTGTGTGTATATATATATATATATATATATGTCAAGATGAATTTTAATTCTGTGTTCTCTGGAAGAGCAAATGCTGAATACATGAGTGAAGTGATGGAAGGAGTCAATTTACCCCTTCATGTGGTCTTCATTAAATTTCGACTCATTGATGTGGGTGGAGCTCACATGACCTTCAGTGTTTCATTTTCTTGATCCTTTTCCTCTTCAGATGTGAACTTATGTTTTTCCCTAGTCTCATAAGCGGTCTCCGTATACCCTACATATCTTCAAATTCAATGAATATGTTACAGAAATCATTACCCTGAACTCACTGGGCTTTCAGACAGAAGGTGTGTGTGTGTGTGTGTGTGTGTGTGTGTGTGTGTGTGTGTGTGATACCCCTTTGTTTTCTCTTTCAAGATTGTATCCTCCAAGATGAATGAGCTGGCTTTCTTCTTTTCTCTATATTGTAGTTACTTTCCACTAACTAAAACAGGATGATATTAATAAACTAAATAATCTTTGCTGTTTTTAATATGACATCATTTATTATCTAATCTTTGGCTGGTCTCAGTACACCTCTTTAGGCGTCTATATTTCCATGTTTGTTTGTTTGTTTGTTTGTTTTGAATAGGCAGTTTGGTGAGAAGATGAATATGTTGTGCTATATACTGATAGACCGATGCTGATCTGAATTGGATGCTTACGATAACAGATTTTATTGGATTATAGATGCTCTCTTTAAAATTACTATCAAATAGTTCATGGAGGAAATAAAAATCCAAATTCATTTCCTGCATCCGTGCCAAGTACTCTAAAAACACACAGCTTTTAAGTGCTAGCCTCTACTGCTCATGTTTGTGAGTTGACCCCAACTTCACCTTAGTATGCACCCTGCTTGGCATCTCTCCCAGGTCTACCTTCCTTGTGCCAGTTTGGCTGCTATAGATCTTAACTTTCATAATCCAATCCCAGAACTATTCCATCAATCTTTGAAACTTGCTTAGTGTGCACTTCCCTGAAGTCTGTATCATTGTGTATTCCCACTAGGCTATGCTTTGAGTCTATCTAATGGGAAAAAATTTACTGAATTGCATAGGACATGAAATTTACAAAGATTTGCCTCCCTAAGATGAACATAGGTCCACTTCTCCATGCTCTCTAGGTAAGAACTGAAAATTAAGGAAAGATCAGAGATGTGTAAAAATATAGTGAAAATCTTTTCTAATATAACATTATTTGATCAATGAACTGATATGATGTTCTACTACTTTATTTGGCTAATATGTTTCTTTAGAATGACACTAAAATCTTAAGTGATATATTATGGGGACTTTATTTTTGTATGTTTTAAAAGCCATTTTAGGAACAGCTAAGCTTTCATTACTTACTGCAGATGTAACTTTTCTACAATTAATGTTTCAAAATCTGAGAAATAAAAAAGTGATTTCAACCTACAACAAATTACAGTATTAGTTGTCCCAGAGAACAGTGAATTCCACACACAACAGCTTGAAAGTTAGTGTTTGATGTGGAAGGTAAGGCCTCAGAGGAATCATTCCTAGGATCTATACACATGTTGGGAAAGCTAAAGGGTTTAGAAAACCCAGTTGGCTATGTGGGAATTGTGATGCATGAGACCAGGATAGATACAAACAGAGTTGGCAGTGATGGAGAGTCCTCTTGGAAGCCAGGGAGCACGAATGGTGATATAGAAATGGGAGCACTTTGGCTGAAGAAATTTTGTTTTGAGGTTACAAGTGTGTGATATTCTATCCTAATACATCCCTTTTTCTGGGTAATTAGCTTTGCCACTAAAGCTTCAGGAAAGATATGCTAAACACTGTGTTCTCTTTATGTTAGAGACATTCTAGATATTTGGGTAAAATGTGACTTATTTTTAGACTCATGAAATTAGACTTAAAATTAGACTCATGAAATTTCCATAAATACTGTGGAATATTTATCAATAATTTCAATAATATGTTAATAATTTAATAATTTCATGATTTTATTATTAAAAAATTTACAATATTTTGTTATTACTTTAACTGTCAGATGATAATTCTAAAAATACCTCAAAGGCCAAAAGTGAAATTATGACTCTATCCTTGCGTAATAAACAAGTAAAAAAAAAGAACCCATATTCCTTGTATGATTATTGCAAATAATACATGCATGCACTCATTTCCAGGAAGTAGTGTTTAATTTCTCTCCATCCAAATAAGAGTTAGAATTTAAAATTTGCTTATAAAATATAGGTCACTGCTACTACTTTAATAAACTAGTATAAATCCTAACAACAATCACAAAATTTGTCTTTATATCCACAGATAAATGTAGTCCTCACCCTTTACGAAGGAAATTTCTTTTTGAAGTCCCCATCCTTGTATTTTTCCACAACTCCATGTCCCCCTTTTAGTTGTTCATGCTTCCCACTGAATCCAGTTAGTACTGGTCACATGCATCTGTGAATAAATGTTTAAAAAACAGTGTAACCATGGAACTTTTCAGAAAAGCAACAACAGTGTCTTCTCTGTGGTTTATGACTTCCCAAGATTGCAGTTTGGAGATTACTAGAGAAGACCACAACCAATCAAAACTCAGAGTTGTGCAGCCAATCCTCAATGGATACATTTCCAAAATGTTCCTGCACCTAAGGCTCAGGTTAGAAGATGTGAGATCAGGTAGTTTGCTTTAAGATTGTATCTCCTAGTAATTCTGGATGCTACTCCCATAAATTCTCATTGATACAACTGACAAAACATGAGGTAAAGAAGGACACCACCAATGGGCATGTTAAAGTGAATGGGAGAAAGCCCATGAGGCCTCAACTTTACACTAGGAACTACAGACAACTGTGGAAAACTGGGAGCAGGAGACGTGGTATTCGCCAGGGAAATACACCCAATTGGCTGTCCAGTGCCAAATACACAGCCCTGAAAAATATACGTACACATAATGTTCTACAGACTGAACAGGTTATATTTAGAAATAAATCAATACACAAGGAAAATTATGGATAAAGGAGGCCACTAATTCGAAAGAGAGAAAGGAGGCAGATGTAGGGGCTTTTGGGAATGAAAAGGGATGAAGAAACAATGTAATTATAATCTGAAAAATGAAAGAACAATAAAAGTAATTTACCCATAAAAATTTAAATAGTAATAAAAGTATAGAGTATTGTAGAAATGTCTTTATAGCAAAGTGACCTGTTAGAAACTATCTTAAGCCATATTATTGTTAAGCATGCTTGTTATAAAGCATGTTGATATCATGTATCCATTCACATATGGTACATGCAAAGAGAGGTACTTCACCTAGGTAAGATTCTTCCATAAAACCATTCATTGCTGTCTAGTCAGTATAAATGAAATTATTAGACAATCTCAACTTGAGTCACATCCCCCAAATTTTCTTTTTAAATCTTTTTATTTATTTTTAAGAATATTATACAGGCCTATAGTATATTTTGATTTGTCTATGACTCTCATTTGTCCCCATCCAGCTTGCCACAAAAGTCCCCATCCTCATACTTTTCCCCAACTTCATGTCCCCCTTTTATTTGTTTATGTTACCCACTGAATCCAACTAGTACTATTCACATGCATCTGGGAATAAATCTTTAAAAAGCAGTGTGATGATGGAAACTTTCAGAAAAGCAACAGTAGTATCTTCTCTGTGGCTTATGCCTTTCCAAGTTTACAGTATCACACTTTCATTACCAACCAAGAATGCTGTTGCTTCACTTGATAAACCGGTCTTGCCACTACTATACCAGTAGGCAGGTCTTGATAGCTATCAAGGTTCGGAATATAAACAAATATGGAGATAAATTCTAGAGCAGATCCTGAAGGAAAGGCCATCCGGAGACTGTCCCACCTGGGTATTCATCCCATATACAGTTACCAAACCCAGACACTATTGGGGATGCCAAGGAGTGCCTGCTGAAAGGAGCCTGATATGGCTGTCTCTTGAGAGGTTCTGGCAGAGCCTTACAAATACAGAGGTGGATGCTCACAGCCAACCATTGGACTGAATGTGGAATCCCCAGTGGAGGAGTTAAAAGAAAGGACTGAAAGAGTTGAATGGGATTTAGAACCCCATAGGAAGAACAACAATATCAATCCACCAGACCCCACTCCCTGAACTCCCAGGGACTAAGCCATCAACAAAGGAGTACACATGGCTCCAGCTGCATATGTAAGAGAGGATGGCCTTACCAGGTATCATTGGGAGGAGAGGTCCTTGGTTCTATAAAGGCTTGATAGATGCCCCAGTATAGGGGAATTGAGGGTGGAGAGGTAGGAGTGGGTGGGTGAGTGGAGGAACAACATCACAGAAGCAGGGGGAGGGAGGATGGGATAGGGGGTTTTCAGGAGAAGGGGAAACCTGTAAAGAGGATAACATTTGAAATGTAAATAAAGAAAATATCCAATAAAAAAAAGTAAAGGCTGAGAAACTATTTGAGACCATAAGCTGTGTGATGACCTGATGATGTCTTAGTCACATTCTAGGATTCTGTATGAGGTCTCTGGCCAGAGAAAGGTCATTAGTGCAAGAGCCTGCAAAGATGATTCAACTTTATTACCAGTGGCACTGAGTCTATAATAATAGCGATGGCACAGATACAGAAAATATCATCACTAAGAAAGCACTTGTGAGACTCTTCACATTACATCTGAAATTCTCATAATTAAACATTTGCTAAAAGTATTAAAGAGTTGTTTATTACCAAATACGATTTGTAGCTTCTTAAGGTAATACCATAATTCTTGATAAATTTAGATATTGAACTAAGTCAGCAAAATCTTTTTTTTTGTTTTGTTCTTTTAAAATGGATTTTAAAGGTCAATCCTGCTACATGATATTAATTACGAAATATAAAATTTGACAATCATTTTATATGTTCAGTGATTATCAAAAAGCAACTTTTTGTTGTGCCCTTTTCTTTTTGTGTTTTAGTAAATTTGTACTTTGTGGAATGCAATTTAGTCTAGTTTACTTCACTAATATAATTTAGGATGTACAGCTAAAACATAATTTTAGATAAGAAGTTCTCTTGGTTAAATCCTACTACCCTATCAACAATATTATACATTTTTTTCCTTTAAGCTCATTGCTAAGGCATTAAGGATATATGCTTTTGAATGACAATATCTCCCAACAAAGGCTTCATGGAGCACCCCTGTATAACTGTGACATCATTATTAAACTGTATTTCATCATGGTAGTATGAAGTGATGAGATATGAATTAACTGAACATTAGTTTTGAATATACAGTTTTACAGAAATATCTATGCTTATTATTGACTTGATAAGTATTTTGCTAACAAAATGCATAGGAATTGTTGCTTAAGTTATTGTGAGTGAACACAACCTTCAGTTACAGAATGTGTTGGAAAAGCAAATCCTGTATTTTAGTCTAAATATAATACATCAAAACTAACAGAGGCTATGACAGAAAAAAAGCAATCTTGTTCAACTGCTGTCAGCATCAGTTCATTCTTTCATTTATTGGAAAGCTTAAGGAATGTTTACTGAAATGCTGACAAGAGGACTTTAGATAAATCTAATTAGCTCCCTCCTTTTTTTCTTCCTGGGTAAGTGGACACAGAAAGGTAATTATAGATCCTCAACATGTAGCCCTCAAATTAAAGTCCAACTTAAATATGCTTAAAATCTAGCCCTTTAAGCTCACCTCTCTTACCACTTTTTGATTTTGTGGTGGTTCATCCATATTAATGTATCTAATGACAGACACCCTGAAAAGGTGAGAATGAATCCTTTTCCTTTGACATATCAGTAGAGGACAGCAGTACAAAGCCTGTCTTTCAGTGCATATCTGCATGGACTCCAGGTCTGCGAGAATGATATATATTTCTACTTTATGCCTGCAAGATTCAAAAGGCCTTTTCAAATATTCATGTCTTTTTTTTTCTTTTATTCTCTCCTGGTATGTGTTATGTGCTGAGAAGAATGTCAAAGTCTCAGGAGTTTTATTTTAAGTTTTATTCTTGCCTGAGGGGAGAAATATATTGAAAATTTGCTGGTCAAAGCTGTTCACATTTTCTCATAACATGTCTAATAATTGCAAAGCAGTTTGTTCAAATGCTTTAGGCAGGCTGCACATAGTTATCATCATAGACTGACAGGAGTTATTGGGCAATGCTTAGAAATGAGTTGGGGCCACATAGTTATAAGCATCCCTTGTGTGGCCTTCTACAGCCATTGTGAAAGTTAAAGGAGACATCAAGATGAGAGGCTGATTTTGATTATTTTTCTCTGGTCTGACCTCAATTGAGGTCATAACTTACTCATGTATGCTACATCTAGCAAACAGGATTCATATTGCTTAGACAATACTGCCGCTCTACACACTACAACCGGTAAGTGCAGTGGCTGATCCAAAGGCATAGTAGCTATGCCCAAAACACTGGATCAAAAGGTCACTGTGTTTGTAGTATTTGCAGTCTTTCTAGTTTGTATTATGTTTATGGTTTTGAGAATTTAAAACATATGTTTATGGAGTATGATACTCATATATCCTCCTAATCTATCTGATTTCAGAACCCATTTAAAAGTAGCTAGCTTTTAAATTTCAACAGCTTCTGAGACTCACATTTCTCTGTACCAACTAGAAGACAAAAAAGTAGAGGAAAATCACTAGCTGGTAGGAAAGTCATTTAGAGAATGTTATCCAATTAACCTTTATATAATAATTATGAATTAATAACTTTTTTCTCCTCAATAAAATCCACGTATTTAGATAGCTTCAGGGAATATGGAAGAGCAAAGAGAAATAAAGTTGTAATATAGTGATTCCTCACATTATAATAAAGCAGAATTGTGGCTTTGAGGACTTATAGTTTTTATCAATTACTGGACATAAAAGGCAAAAGAAAATTAAAATTATAATTTCTCAAGTATTGAAATATAAGGTTCATTCTGAATAAAATGAATGACATGCCAGTCCTTCCTTTTCATAATGAGAACAACCAACCCAGGTTATAACATGCATTTAAAAAGTGAATAAAAACTGTTCAAACCAGCATGCTGAAAACGTAAGCAAGCTCTTTCTGTTGACACAAGAAAGTATTCATTGGGAATAGCAATATTATCCACTTATGTACAAACATCTTTTGACATGTGATGGAAGCATAACCTCTGGATACACATTCTCTCCTTTAGCTTTTCAGGGGGAATTGTTCCAATGTGATTATGTCAGGATTTGGTCCAACAAATAAGCTAGAAATTGTGTAGCAAATGGCTGAGTAATACATATTAATTCTGAACAGATTGACACTGTAATTTGGGATAAAAACAATAATGATTACAGAACACAGTGTGAGTCAGGTCTGATAGACTGGAACAGATGTGTCCACCTGTCTCCAGCCAGCTATGCATCACTTGGGATGAACATGTGACTGAGGGCCATCACATTCATTATATGGAAAGGTATATAGCCTAGGAAAAAGGAGAAGTTTGTATCCAGTATCATTTTTTGTTCCCTTCTGTAACCATGAAGGGCAAAAGAGAGAACTGAACAAACTAAGTATAAACAGAAAGCAAGGTCCTGACTGTGTCTGGGATGAGAGAAACTTGGGGAAGCTTCTTATAATACATCTCTAGGTCAGAAATGTGCACTGCCTTCTGAAACTTTCCATTTTCTTAAAATCACCAGATTCTGTATAAATCAGCTCAATGTGAGATTTTTATTAATGCTAAAATAAATATAGGAAAAGAAAAGGCACTCTCATATCTAATATAATATGTGCTTTGAGGACAAACTCTGTGTGGCCAATTCCAAGTAAAATATAGCTTTGTGAGCATTTTTGTTTTAAAATTACAAGGAAAGGGTTTTTTGACAAGATATTCCCCAGGCATGGAGATATACTATATCTACGTGAATAACTTAATTTTTAGACATACAATGAATGTCCCTACCATAACAATAAATCTATCAATTTTGTCACACAGCAATCTTAGTATTTTGTCATAGACACTGAACTTTAAAAGATGGTTATTTTGTATGTTACCATTAAAATGTACATGCTTTCTGTTTTCTTCAAACTTTTTAAATTAAATTTATTGAAAATTAAGTATATGTTTAGTATTCCTCCTCCTTTTTCATGTCAGTCATTCCCTAGATGTAAAAAGCAACAATAACCACCCCCAAAAAACCCTCTAAACAAACAAACAAGGAAAAGAAAACCCTTTGGAATCTGTCAGTATATGGAGCAGAGACTGAAGGAAGGACAAGCATATAGCTATCTCCTGAGAGGCTCTGACAATACCTGACTAATACAGATGTAGAGGCTCACAGCCATTCATTGAACTGAGTACACTGTCCCCAATGAAGGAGTTAGAGAAAGGATCTATGGAGCTGAAGGGTTTGCAGTCCCTTAGGACGAACAACAATTACTAACTAGTACCCTCAGAGCTCCCAGGGACCCAACCACCAATCAAGGACTATACAGGGTGGGACTGAATGTTCTGGCAGCACGTGTATAGTAGAGGATTGCAAATTCGATCATCAATAGGAGGAAAGGACCTCGGCCTTGTGAAGGTTCTGTGCCCCAGTGTAGGGGAATGCCAGGGCCAATAAGTGGGAGAGGGTGGGGTGGCAGGCATGGGGATGGGGGAGGCAAAAGGGATTTGTTCTTGTTGTTTTTATTTGTTTTTTGGAGGGGAACCTGGTAAAGGGAAAATTTACATGTAAATAAAGAAAATATCTAATAAAAAAAGAATAGGATATAATTTTCTTCTACATTAATATATAAAAAACAATATTTTAACCTTATTTATGATCTTCAGATGTTTTTACTGGTGTTTTATATTAGGAAATTTATTACATTTTTAGAATCTTAACATTCTTTAAAATACGGTTTTCAAAATACATAGTATGCAATTATGTTTAGAATATATATTGAAAACTCTTAATAGGAAGTTTTTCATTGCATTAAAATCTATCAAAAATATACAATATATTTTAATTTAGTATTTAAATTGTTGTTCATGTTATTGTTCTTTTGTTCTTTTGAGACAGTGTTTCTCTGTGTAACAGTCCTGACTGTCCTAGAACTCACTTTGTTGATCAGGCTGGCCTTGGACTCATAGAGATATGCCTGCCTGGGCCTCTGCCTCCTGAATGCTGGAATCAAAGGTGTGTACCACCACACACGGCTTAATTTATTACCTAATTGTATGACCTTTCCTATAGATAAAAAGTATCTGGGAAGTTTTTTTTCAGTGATTTATTTTAACATTCCACATATTTCATTGGCTCACCTGCAACATGACTTTTAAAGAGTATTTTTCTGTGCTTATACTCAGTGAAGGTCATTAAGTTTAACAAGTATTACAGCAAACATAATACATGAAATATAAATGAAACATGCTGTAAGCTGAAGGACTAACAAAATGCTTTATTTCAGCATCACCACTTACAAGAAATGTCTGCTTTAAAAAAAATGAGATGTGATGTATTTGTTACATAATGAATTTTGTTTTATATTTGCTGATATATAACATTCATATATTAGTTGTATACATGTAAATGCTGGCACCTGCAACCTAAAGACTACAGCATCATGGGATCACATAACCAGGGGAGTATAATGGAGAATGGCTATAGTTTATTTAAAAACTATCGAGTAGCATTCAGCTCTCTCTGCTTATTAGCTGGGCATATTTTAATAAATGCTGACATCTATGACCTCAGTTTCTGGCTCTCTTTCTCAGGACAGTGATCTTTTGGACCTGAGAAAGGTCTAGGGATTAAATTTTTATGATGTCTTCTATCCATAACATTGTGTGCTGGCTGGTTTTGTGTGTCAACTTGACACAGGCTGGAGTTATCACAGAGAAGGGAGATGCAGTTAGGGAAGTGGCTCCATGAGATCCAGCTGTGGGGCATCTTCTCAATTAGTGATCAAGGGGGTAGGGCCCCTTGTGAGTGGTGACACCCCTTGGCTGGAAGTCTTGAGCGCTATAAGAGAGCAGGCTGAGCAAGCTAGGGGAAGCAAACCAGTAAAGAACATCCCTCCATGGCCTCTACATCAGCTCCTGGTTCCTGACCTGCTTCAGTTTCAGTCTTGACTTTCTTTGGTGATAAACAACAATGTGAAAGTAAGCTGAATAAACCCTTTCTTCCCCAACTTGCTTCTTGGTCATGATGTTTTGTGCAGGAATAGAAACCCTGACTAAGACACATTGTGAAACCCAGTTGAAAAGTCACATCTTGATTAATTTGTTTTCAAATTAGGCTAAATAGAGTTGTCTCTTATACAAATTTTTTTGTATGAGATAAAGGTATTAAATTTAAAAAAAACTTCCACAAATATGGTGAAACATATGATTGTGCAAGAGTGTATATTCTTCAAATTTGAATAGTGAGTTCATATGTATGTGATGTATGATATGCGTGTATTATGTATGTTCCTGTTGTTGGTATCATAGCAGTTAGAAAGAGTTCACAGGGCACACCTAATTGAATCTATCCGATTTCAGGGACTGTTTCTTAGGAAAATCAAGTTCAAGTCTTTTCAATAAGGTATGAGATTTTGAAGTTAATGTCATTAGGATCATATATCAGTCCTTCATTCTTTCTTACAGCCAAAATTAGTCTATGTCATATGGCCAAACTGGAAATGCCCAGTTACACACATACTATATGGACCAATTGGTAAGAAAACTTCTAAAGAGGCAAAGATTTAGAGGCAGAAGGCTGAATCATTATAATACAGTCTGGATTATAATAGGGTATTGGCAACTATGTGTAAAAGACATGAGATTAGGAGTTCACTTTATGGTGATTAAAAATATGTCAAGTTGTCTGTTTGACAGTTGAATCTATCTATCAATACATTTAATTATATAATTTACATAAGTGAATTGAATGACTTGTAAATTTTTACCTTAGTAATATTTTAAATAGGAGTTAGGATTTCAAGATAAAATTAATTAGAGAAAGATGTATAAACACATGGCAAATTTGGCAAATGGAGGAGCTGATAACAACTAACACAGGAGGTCTCAGAATAGTAGAAAATAAAGATGAAATGAGATAGACTCAGTTGTCAGGAATATGTTGGCCTTGGAATTATTTTTAATTTTGTAAAATATACGTGTAACAGCAAAAATTATTGCAGACATTTAAAATAATTTGAAGAATTTAAGAAAACCTATTTTGATCATACTCATTCCCCTTTGTCACCTAAACCCTTCCATGACCCATCCCAACCTTTTCATACTCTTTGCAATTTGCTGTCTTTTATTTTTTTTCATTTTAATTTTAAATTCCAGACCATATACTCCTAGGTGGCTACCCACTGGAGCATAGTAGACCTATTAAGGGCCAAACTCTTAAATTAAACCAACTCTTCTTCTGTTAGAAGCCATCAACTTTCCATATCTACCTATTTGTGTTTTGGAGCTTCCCAGTCCATGCTAGAATGCTGAATGACTTGATCTTTTACAGCATTAATGCAGACAATCTCAGCTTCTGTGAATTCAAGAATGTAGTATTTTCATTAAAGACTCTTTCACCATCCTCCCTCCTGACCTCTGGCTCTACTAATATTTATCACTTCTTCAGTTGAGTCCCTTTATCCTGGGGAAAGGGTTTGATATAAACTTCCCATTTTAAGCTAAGTCTTCCATGGTTGCTTATTCTCTTCACTTAGACCATTTGTGAGTTTCTTCATTAATCACTGTCCACTTAACAAAAAACATTTTTTGATGTCTGAGGTCTGCTTTTATTTAGTCATAGAAAAACATGAATTCAGAGAGCAGTTTGAGAGTGAGTTCACACGTGTGTGATGTATGATCTGCATGTATGTGTGTGTTCTTATGTGTGATGGTCAGAGTACACCACAATGTTTAAAGAGATTCTCTTTGTTGCTCCTTATAAGTGCAAAGTTCATTGGCTTGTAAAGGTCCAGAGATTTCTTGCCTCGTCTTCCTCCCATCTCTCTGTAGTGAATGAGGATAAAATTGCTTGCTACTATAACTGCTTTTACCTGGTTTCTTGTTATATGATCTTAGGCACTCATGTTTGCTTGAGCACTGCTTTGCCCTTTGAGTCCTATTTGAAGCCCAAGAGCATGTTTTATCTTATAAAGAAGGAGCTTTATGTGTGTCAAAACTCATAATTTCTTTCACTCATTTAATCTTGGGAAGTACAGAGACAATATACACTGAGATAATAGACACCAACAGGAGGCCAAGAATATTAAAAATAATCAAACAAAAATTTGGAATTTGAAAACCAAATTATCCTTGACAAAAGTGTATGGTTTCAGTTGTATATTTATATTAGCAAGAGGAGAAAAAGAAAAGTTGAAGATCAGTAATGAGAGATTAGGAAATGCAGATAATGGAAAAGAAAGAATGAAAAATTAAGAGATCAGAAAATAATGATTATCACCGACAGGATGAGATCAGGTCTTATGTCTATCCACATATATGTACTGGGAGTAAGAAAAAGGAATGAGACAAAGACAAAAAGTACTGAAGAGACAATGGCTAAAATCTTTCCCCAAGAAGATAGTTCCAATTATAATAATATTTGCACAAAATAACTCATGTTCACACATTGATGGTAATGTGTTGAAAATCAAAGGGTGTGCTAATATTTTTAAAGCTATAAGAGAAAAATAATTCATTATGCATAAGAAAACCACAGTAAGATTGATAGCTGATTTATATTCAAAACAGTAGTGGCCAAATAAATCTATAAACCAAAAATAAAGAATTTGATATTAAGAGATACATCTTTCTAAAGTGAAAGAAGCTATACCAAGAGAAGAAAGAACTGAATTCATTTCTTAAAGGCATACATTATAGAAATCTGAAATTTCATCATAATGGAATCAATAAAAACAAGTTTTAATATAAACAAAAATTTGGTTATCTTAGTCAAAATTGATTTATCATTCAGGGAACTGTAAAAGGCAGTGTAATTGCATATGTCTTCCTCCTAATTGAAAATATGAAATGTGCTAAAAATATAAAATGTATGTAAAAATAATATATGTAAAAATATAAAATTGTGATTTGAAAACTGCTCATAATGAAGATCTTGGATCTAGGTAATGTCACTGGTGAATTCCATCAGTCAGAGCAGAATTAACAACATGTTTTTACAGAGACTTACAAGGAACACAAGAAGAAGGAATGTTTTATTGTTTATTATCTTATTGTGCTATTGTTATGCTGATCAAAATCCAGGCAAAGTTATCAAGGGGGAAAAAGCCTTGTAAATATTACAAGAAAACATCCTTTGTAAATATTAGAATATGCACAAATACTCTTCAAATATAAGTGAACTAAATCTCACTAAGAATTAAGAGTTATGTATCACAGACATGTTGAACTTATCTCAGCAATGCAAGGTTTTGTTGGATCTGAAATCAAGTAGTTAATGCTTCATAGTAAAATGATAAAAGCATATTTATAACACATTTCAAAGTATTCATAAAAGACTGTAAAATCCAGCATTGTTGTAAGCCTGTTGAACCACATGAGTGGTGAGGCCTCTCTCCTGAGAACAGCCAGATGCTACTTTCCAACCACAGAATACCTTAACTGCTCTAACTGCCTGTCCCAATCCCTGCTCTACAGAGTAAAAAACCCAAACTCAAGACTTGAAATCTCTCCAAACCCTATACTGGAAAGCTCTACCCTGGAAAGCTCTACCCTGGACAACCTCCCACCCACAAGGTCCCCTATATAGATTCATCTTCTCATCAGTTCTTTGCTGTTTCTCATCTGAGCAGAGGTGGTACCCTCCTGGGTTCTTCCTTCCCAATAAAGCTCTTTATTGTGTAAAGTTTGTTACATGGTGTGACCTTGTTGGTTCCCAACTGCCAGGAGATGTTTCCCTTCAGAGTTGTAACACTTACAATTATACCATGATGTTAAAAAAATCAAGTTTATTGGCTAGAAATATAAGATATTCTCCTCCATATAGTAGAGGCCAGCCATATGACATCTACAATTAATATCAAGCTTAATTGCAGAAAGCTAAATTTTTTTACTTCTGTTCCAGCACATGATAAAGATATCTGCTGTTCTCACTTTTTAATTTTGTATAGAAAATAATGAATAAGGAAATTAGAGAAGAGGACAGAACAAAAGGCATCTAGATTGTGAATAACGATATAAATGATCTTTATTTGCTTATGTCTTACCTTGTATACTAAATTTTAAGGAACACACAAACACAAATACAATTGTTGTAATTAGTAAGTTTTGTAATACAGAAGAATATAAGATACAGAAAACAATCAATTGTACTTCATTACACCAGCACAAAGCATACGAATAAAATATGAAAAAATAGCCATATTTATAAATGTAATAAATATTTATGTATATTTTAAATAAAGAACTGGAAAATACATATTACAAAATAAAACAACATTGAATAAAGATATTATAAATTTTCTATATTTCTGACTTAAAAGAGAAATATAACTGAGCAGTCAAGTTGAACTGTAGATTTAACAAAATTCTTATCAAATTCCATTTCATGCAGAATTTTTTATGTAGAATTTTTATTTAAGTTCGTGAATCTGATAAGAGATATGACAGATAGCCATAAAGAATCCCTTCAGCACCACAGTAAGTTTTAAACAATTCAATCAATAAATAAGCAAAATTTTGTAGAGATATTTCTTCAAAGAAAATATATAAAGGCATAATAAGAATATGAAAACAGGCTATACATAATTTATAGTTATTATTCACTAGATAAATACAAAACAGAAACATGGAGATACAATGTCTCAGAAACTCACATACTAAAAATGCCCAAAGGAGTCTACCATATAGCTGCTTCCTGTTCAGTAGAGAATGGGAGGAGATGCCTCCCAAATATGGGGTTTCCTTAGAAAGAGTCAAAGTTGGGATATAAGCAAAATACTTGCTTCTTTTGCAGTTAATATTCGGCACTTGAAAATACAGTCATGATTGAGAAATAATCCTTGTATATATCTGGTACCTCTTTCATTGTTTATTCTTATTAGTTTTTGCTCGACATTTGCTTCTTACATTGCCAAGCAAGCACATTTATGGTTGTGAGAATAATGTAGCAACAGAAAGAAAAAAAAAAACAGTTACTGATGTACTAGATTAGTGTAGCTTTTCAAACAGTTCAACTTTCATCTTACATGAAGTAATCAGAACAATGTAAAAATCTCAAAACTGAAAGAAAAAAATTGTTTAGTTGATTGTGGATGAATATATCACTACCATATATCTCACTATAGGAATTATTTGATCACAGCTATTTTGGGCTTTAAAAATTATGTCCTTTAGATCCTTTAGATATAGAAGTAATAATAATAACAATTAATAATAGTAGTAATAATAATGATAATAATAGTAATGTATTAGATGGCTTTTTCTGCCAGATTGGACAAGGTCATTACCAACCTGATCAGAGTAGCTGTGATCAGCTGTGCAAGATCCTCATCAGATCAGGCACATTTCCTCTTTTGGGAGGAGTGTTTTCCACAGGTTCCATAAGCACTTGGTATGGTATGAGGGCACAGGTGGGAGGCTGCTGGTGGCAGAGCTGGAGACTTGAGAGTACTGCAGCTAGCTTTGAATCATCCATACCTCTTACTGTCAGTACCCCAGGAAAACTTAACTGGTTTGCAAAAACAAATAAACAAACAAATGAAAAACAAATTAATGGGAGAGTCATTGTATCATGTGCCTCAGTCTCAGTCTATTATATCTAATAATGCAAAAATAAATAAATAGTCTGCCCTGCACCTTCCACCTGGGCTAATCATCAGCATGTCTGCCCATCTGAAGACTACACAGTCTGAAGGCCTTTCAGAAGATCTACTGCACCCAGGAAACAGACCCCAAAGTCTGAAAGCCTCACAGGACATCTGCTGCAGCCATGGCCACAGTTCTTCCAGGAGCTCTGCAGCAACCCAGGGCCACAGAAGGTATGCTCCACTCAGAGACACCCAGGCCAATTAACAGCAGAGGTAACCAGATAGCGAGTGCTAAGCACAAGACCATAAGTAACAGAAGCCAATATACTTTGGCACCATCAGAACCCAAATCTTCCATCACAGCAAGTCCTGGATACCCTAACACATCTGAAAACCATGATGAAGGTATAAATATCGAAAGAAATACATGAAAACACAGATGAATAGACAGAAGCCCCCAAAGAGGAAAACCCCTTAAAGAAATACAGAAAAAAAAAAAACCAATCAAACAGATGAAGGAATTGAACAAAGCAGTCCAAGACCTAAAAATGGAGGCAATCCTGGAAACAGAAAACCTAGAAAAGAGGTCAGGAGCTACAGATGCAAAGCATCAACAACAGAATGCAAGAGATAGAAGAGAGAATCTCAGGCATAGAAGATACCTTAGAAGATATTGACACAACGGTCTTAAAAAAACAACATATAAAAACTCCTAACCCCAAACATCCAGGAATTCCAGTATACAAAGAAAAGACCAAACCTAAAAATAATAGGAATAGAAGAGAGCAAAGATTCTCAGCTCAAAGGCATGAGAATATGTCAACAAAATCATAGAAGAAAACTTCCCCAATCTAAAGAAAGAGAAGACCACAAATGCACATGAAGCCTATACAACACCAAATAAATTAGACCAGAAAGTAAAATCCTCCCATCACATACTAAAACAATAAATGTACAGAACAAAGGAAGAACATTAAAAGCTGCAAAGTCAAGTATCATATAAAGTCAAGTGAGAGACGGGGTTGCCATCCCACAGTCAAATCTCTGACCCACAATTGTTCCTGTCTGAAAGAACTGCAGGGATGGACATGGAGAGGATCCTGATGAAAAGAAGGTCCAGAGGTAGGCCCAAAGTGGGATCCAGCCCAAAGGGAGGCCCCAAGACCTGACACTATTACGGAGACTATGGGGAACCTACAAAAAGGGACCTATCATGACTGCCCTCTAAAAGACCCAACAGGCAGCTGAAAGAGTCAGGTGCGGATATTTGCACCCAACCAATCAACAGAAGCTGCTGACTCCTGTCGTTGAATTAGGGGAAAGCTGGAAGAAGCTGGGAAGGAGAGTGACCCTGTAGGAGGACAAGCAGTCTCAACTAACCTGGACCCCGGAGATCTCTCAGATGCTGGACCACCAAACATGCAACATACACCAGTTGATATGTGATCCCCCCAACACATATACAGCAGAAGACTTCTGGGTCTGGGTATAGTCAGAGAAGATGCACCTAACCCTCAAAATACTGAATGTCCTAGGGAGTTTAGAGGTCTGTTGTGGTGGGGTGGTGGGTGGGGGCATCTTAGAGGAGACTGGAGAGCCAGGAGGAGGGATGGGATGTGGAACAGTTGGAGGGTGGACCTGTAGGGAAATAAAATCTAGAGTTTAAAATAAATAAATAAATAAATAAATAAGAAAGGAAAAAAATTGTAAGAGACATAGGAATGGAGGTTTGTTCTGGAATTGTTTCTCCTTGAAATATAAGAAGATATATACATAAATTCTCACTAACATGACTGCTTAAGCTTGAGCTGAGCAAGAACAATAGGCCTGCTAAATTGCATGAGATATTAATATCAGTGTTTACACATATGTGAAACATGAAATGAATACATTTTAAATGTTCTCATGATACAAAACAAAAAAAAAATACTATGATTCTTAAAGTTTTTTCAGGTATCCTCAGTATTGTTACTGTGTCCTCCCTTCTGACTATTCTGTATTTATTCCCCATTTCCCCATAGGAGTTGTCTTTTTATCATTATCTCCAATCATAACTTGAACCATTTCTATTTACTTCTCTATTTTACTTCAAACCTCCCACTGTAGATAATTTTTTGCAGATATTCCAGGATATATACTCACACATGAACATTTGGAAGTAGAACCTCAGATGAGAGAAAACATGTGATGTTTGTCTTTATAAGTCCAGTTTACCTCATTCGATATGAATTTTTTTCTAGTTCTGTTGATTTACTTACAAATTTCATGATTTCAGTTTTTAAACTGAATTGTATTACATGGAGCGTATTTACCACATTTTCACTATCTCTGTGTTAGTTGAAGGATATTTAAGTTGTTTCAATTTTCTAGAAATTGTGAGTAGAGCAGTCATGAACAAGACTGTGCAAGACCCTCACCAGATCAGGAACATTTCTTCTTTTGGGAGGAGTGTTTCCCACAGGTTCCATGAGCACTTGGTATGGTATGAGGCCATATGCCCAGTGTAGTTTTGCTAGGTTATATGGGAGATTTATTCTTAGCTTTGTGAGAGTTCTTCACACTGTTTTTTTTTTTTTT
>JADRCD010205111.1:30620-42777 GCA_019843815.1 Montemys delectorum | reverse complement strand
TCTCTCTCTCTCTCTCTCTCTCTCTCTCTCTCTCTCTCTCTCTCTCTGTGTGTGTGTGTGTGTGTGTGTGTGTGTGTGTGTGTGTGTATGTGTGCACATGCATGCCTGGCCTGTACACGCATGTGCAGGCTAGAGGACAGCTTTCCAGAGTCGGTTCTCTCCTTCCACTGTGGGTTCTGGGGATGGAATCCAGGGAGGCAGGCTTGTGCTTTGACCAGCTGAGCTTCCTGGAGCATTTCTGAAGCACAGAACAGAAGCAAAGGTTGTTATCTTACATATCATTCCATGCAACCCCCAAAGCAGTGAAGCTTGCCTCTGCCTCCCCAGTGTTGGAATTAAAGGCATGCAGCACAATGCCACACCCAGAATATTATCCTGTACCCAACATATCTATGAGGTCAAGAATCTCGTATTCTAGTGACTGAGCTAGCAGGGCAATAGCACAATTTTAAAAGTTAAGTAACACAACCCAGGTATGGCCACACCACGTAAGGTGTGGGAAGGGTACGGAGCTTTCCTGGCCTCTCCCTCACGCCGCCTTCAGCAGCTCCTGATGTGTTCCCAGTAGGGGAGCTTTCTGATCCAAAAGTGCTTAGGGTGTGGAGGTTTCATTCACGTGGGAAATAGTGGTTCTGTTCTCCTGAGGTTGGTGTGCAGGATGAATTAGTTACAAAAGCAGCCCGAGGAAGGAAGGTATGCGAGGAAATGACAGGAGTGTGAGGCGCTGCTCATCCCCTGTCTGTACTTAGGAAGCAGAGAGATGAACATTGGCCCTCAGCTCACTTTCTCCTTTTTGCCATGAGTCTAGGATCCCAGCTCAGAGGATAGGGGCCACCTACTTTCAGGGTAAGCATTCCCTCCTCAGTTACACCCACCCCTCTGGAAACACCTTCCCAGACACGCTACTGGGTGTGTCCAAATCCCATCACGTTTAGAATCAACACCGACCACCTTTCCATCAGTCTCCTCAGGCCCGACTGGGATACAGTTAGACTGCAGATAAACGTGCCGAGACCAAAGCCCGTCCTGACCACTGGCAAGGTGTGCAGGCTTGTTTTATATCAGTCTGATGCAAGCCATCACTGTTTGGGAAGAGGGAACCTCAAACTGAGAAAATGCCCCCACCAGATTAGCTTATGGGCCTTTTTCTGGATTGGTGATTGATATGGAAGGGACCAGCCCACTATGGGTAAGGACACCCATTGGCACCCGTGTGTCCTGCCTTATACCTTATAGATGGTATAAGAAAGCGGCCGAAGAAAGCCATGGAGAGCAAGACAGGAAGCAATATTGTATCATGACCTCTGCTTCGGTTCCCCGCCTCCAGGTTCCTGCTTGAGTTCCTGCTCTGACTTCCTTAGTGAGAGGATGACCTGGTAGTTGTGAGCAGAAATAAACCCTTTCCTCCCCACAACCTGTAAATGGCCCTGGGGTTTTTAATCACAGCCACAGAAGCCTGATTAAGACTCAGGGTGAATGACAACCAGCTGCCAGCCACCCTGCCTAGCCCGCTTTCAACTTCAGGAACAAAGAGAATGTTAGCAGTTTTGCTGCATGCTAGCCGATGAGAGGGTACAGTAATTACAGGCTCCCAGCTCTCAGTGAAGATGCCGCCATTGTTCGGCCTCGGGGAATGAAAGCATGTTACTTAGTCTCTTGGCGAGCACACGTCATCGGTGAGTCTTCTGTCCATCGGTGGTCTTTGTGGAGACAGCAGAGAGAAGAGTGTTGTGAAGCCTCTCCTCCATTCCCCTGTAACAGAGTGTGACCAGCCTCCAGACCGGAGGGGACTTGGAGACAGCGGATCGTCAGCCCATCCAGGACAGGAGGACGAAGGTACCTTCAGGTGCCGTGCCCTTCTCCATGGAGATACTGCCCGTACATTTAGGGTGAACTGAGTCTTTCTTATTTGTTTACTGAACCCCACTTGCTCAGGATCTGACTGCACATGGGGAGCGATGTTTCTCAGAGGTGATGCCCCAGAATTCATGTTAAAAAAAAAAAAAGATTTTTTTGTAGTGGCACATGTTTATAACCGTAGAGCCTCGCGGTGAAGGAAGGGAGATGTCTGAGATGCACTGGTCAGCCTAGCTTACATGATGAGCTTGCGAAAGATACTGTATCAACCAACCAACCAGCCAACCAACCTGTCAGTCAATGATACCTGAGGAAAGGCACACAAGCTTGTCCTCTGGCTTCCACATGTATCCACACACACATGTGCATGCACACATACAAATACACAGCTGGAGCTTCCGGTAAAGTAAGGTTATCAGGGTAGACACTAAGGGGGTAAGTATCCTTGTGAGAAGCAGATGTTGGGACATACAGAAGCTATGGAAAGATAGCACCTGAAGCCAGAGCAGAGCTTGCAGAAGAGCCAGCCCCTAGTTTTGCCTTCATATTTCCAGCCTGCAGAACCATCAGGTCATAACTGTTGGCTATTTTAAGCTGTCTGGCCTGGACTATTTTGTGGTGGCAACCAAAGCCAGTGGAGACAGGGGCCACCTCTCCCTGATATGGCTCTGGTGGTGGCAGTAATGTCTCAGCAAAGTCCCCCCTAAGAGGGGGGGACATCAGGCTTCAGGTATTAAGTACCCAGCCAATAGGCTTTTACAAACGATAGCTTCCTCCTGGTTGATTGTCTCCTATTCAGAAGCTTCCTGCCACTGTGGCTAAAGCCTCAGGGGTCCCTTCCTCCTCACCTCTGGCAGTATGGGACAGTGAGTACTACAGTAACTAACTCTTTTGCCTTGAAGTAAGCTTGCATGGGGCTATGGTACCAGCGTGCCATTCATGGGCACCCAGGGATGTGTGCCTCTGCCAAATCACCTTCTTTTTCTTTCTGATGGTAGCATGGCCCTTTCACCTGAACTTCCGGGTTCACAGTGCTGCCCTCTGTGTGTCTGCCTCTGGTGCTCGCTTGCCTCTCCAAGCTGTCCACAAAGGAGTCCTTCTTAAACCCCTTGGGCTATACCCTTTTTCTGTGCCCAATACGCCCAGTATACATTTTACACAGCTGACATTTGTGGCTTGTCTCTGCCACCTCTGGCTCTGTTCTCCATTCTCTGGTAGTTTGTCCCTGTTGTGGAGCCCTTCCTTCCACCGTATTCTCCTGTCATTGCCTCTTGACCATAGGAAGTTTGAGGCCTCAGCCATGACCAAGCAGTTCAGCCTGGGCTGAGCCATCTTCTTCTCCCAGGGAAGCAACAGTGTGAGGAGCTGCTCCAGGGCTGTCCGTCACCCTCCCCTCTCACCTCGCGTGAGCTCTAAAGAAGCGTCACGTTGTCACAACATGTGCGCACGAGCGAATGGATCTATGAAGATAATAAATATAATTCTGCATGCATGCTGTAGTCAGACTATGAGCACCATGGTAAATTATAGATGTATTCAGAGAGACAAGTGGTGTCTGAGGGAGAAATAAGGAAGATTACAGAAATTGTTTTGAAACAATAATGCTCAGCTTTAGGGATCAGTAGCAAGGGTGGCTTTGGTCCAAGACTGAGCAGGCAGTTCCCAGGGAGACAACTCCACAGAACTGCTGTGCAAGGATGTGGCTCTGGCAGAGACTCTTGGGAAAGTTCCTGCTATCTGACTTAACACACAGATGTGGGGGGCATAGCTCTTCTCTTAGGGATAACTACTCGGTCCAGATAGGGAACCTACAACACACTAAAGATACCGCTAAAGTCCAGTTTGGTGAGCCTCTGAGTGTTATTGGGGATACTTACAGAATATAGGTGAGAGGCCACTTACAGGAGCAGAAGTGACTCAAAGACAGCTGTATCACTAAAAACACCCCCCCCCCCCATAGGTGAGGGTTCACAAAATCTGGAACCTAAATCACACTACTCAACCTGCAGGGAGATTTACATGTCAGGGGTGTTCTTTTCTGCTGGTTCAACTAGTCTCTGCTTCTTCCAGGTAGCTCAGGTGCCCTGAGGGTGTCTCCCAGCAGTCCTTACAACTTATATATGCTTGGGGAAGACTCTGTCAGTTTCAGGAACTTCCTAAAACTTTCTAGTTGTTTTCTTCCTGAGATAAAGGCATCTCTTTTCAGACTGGGCTGTTTCACTCTCCCCTTAGAATATCCTCTGTTTCACCCCCTTTCTAACATCCTGGGCCTCAGGAGCTTCCCTCCACGGAGGAAAGTCTTAGTCTCCCATGAAACAGCTACAAATACCAGGTGACCCTCTGCACAACCTTCCAGCTTTTATTTACGTATTAATCCAGGCGCTTCATTAGTATTGGACACAAGTGGCTCAAGTTTGATTCTGATAACCTTTAAACATATGTTATCTTAGTTAAGCCTGCTACAGCAGAATGGCTTAAATTGGGTAATGAATTAATAATCCAAATTCATTTCTCATAGTTCTGGAGGCTCAGAAATCCAAGACAAAGATGTTGGGGATCTGTGTCTGCCAAGGGCTGCTTTTGCTTCTGAGATGGTGCCTTTCTGCTGAGTCATCACAGAGTGGAAGGAGGAAGATGAAGGTCACAGAGAGAGGAATGCACTTGTTTCAATCCTAATCCTATGGGGATAAAGCCTCATGGCTCGTCACTTCCTGATTGGCCAGCTTTTTAACACCACCACCTTGACGTTTGATGTCCAACACGAGGGTACAGGGACACGTTCATTGGAATTACTGCGCATACAAGTGTCTTGGCTAAGGTTTCTAGTGCTGTGACAAAATGCTGTGACCGAGGCAACATAAAAGAGGAAGGATTTCCTTGGGGTTTTCAGCTCCAGAGGATTAGAGTCCACGATCATCTCTAAGGGTGGGATGTAGCAATAAGCAGACAGATGTGGCAACTGGAGCAGCAAGCAGTGAGCTGGGGCTTTACCTTGCAGAGCACAAACAGAAAGGAAAGAGAAGGAACTTTCAGACTTCAAAGCCAGTCCTCAGTGACATGCTTTCCCCCCACAAGGCCACATCTCCTGACCGTCCCAGAACAGTCACTAAGTGAAGACCAAGTATTCAGATGCTTGAACTACGGGGGGACATTTCATTAAAAACACTACAGCAAGCCCGTACAGATTCATAAATACAAAAGTATGTATGTAATGTCTACATATATACATGTGCGGTGTATGTTGCATTTGTATTTGTAGGCTGTGAGCTCTCTGTAGGTGGAGCTATATAGTTTTTCTATATTAAGTATTACAGTATTTATCTGAGAGATGTATAAGCAAATATTAAAATATTTTTTCAAATATAAAGATATAAATTGTAAGTACGTTAGGAGAAGTATGCACCTCTATATAACAACATGAACACAGAAACTGGTAATAAAACATATACATTGACGTATGTCCTGGTTTGAGTGTAAAACATCACTCATAGGCAGATATGTTTGCATGCTTGGTCCCCAGGTAGTGGTACTATGCGCAGCGGGTGTGGAGCTTGCAGAGGGCTGCACGCAGCCCAGGGAAGTTAGTTCTGTGGCATTGCTGGGCAGGCCTTCCCAGACCATGGCAACCTGCAGCTTCGTGTCTAGGCTTTGTCGGGGCTGCAATGGCTTCTGTACCATATTGAAGTTGGGGCCTAGTTTTTCCTCCCAGAAATAAGGCTCAGACTCAGCATATATTTACAAATACCTTGGCCATAGAGCTAGAGTCTTCTCTGACTACATTATAACTTAAATGAACCCATTCATTTACTTTAAACTACATTCTGCCAGGAGGTTGGCTACCTGTGCTCTGGTACCATGTGTCTAGCTCTTCACAACCAGTGAATCTTTCTCATACAAGATTTGTAGTACCATCCCAACCAAAGACCTTCAGTTTAATAACATAAATTATTATTATTATTATTATTATTATTATTATTATTATTATCATCTGAGTCAGGATTTCTCTGTGTAGCCCAGGCTGACTTGAATTTACTCTGTAGATTAGGCTGGCCTCAAATTCACAGGGAACCTATCTGTCCCTGCGTTTGTTTCCTAAGTATTGTGACTAAAGGCCTGAATTAATTTATTATCTATGTACCCTTGTAAACGTTTAGATCAATGACCAATTTTTCCTCCCTTCTTTGGAGATTAATATCTATGTGGATAAATATACCTATAGTACCATTTAGCAGCCCGTAGACCAAGCATTCTCCAACCAAGAGTATGGGCCAGCCTGTCCTCTTCCCACCTGGCTTGATGTCAGTCCTCTGCTTATTGTTACAGAGCAGTGGAGGCAGCAGCTAAAACTGGGACAAGGTTCACCTGAGCACACAGCCAACACGGCCTGGCTAATAATTTATGTAGTTTCTATTGCTTAGAACTGGAATCCTTATTCAGCCCGAAACCAGAAATAAAATATGCAAACACAGCGTGCAGCGGTGCACACAGGGCACCTAGAGTGTGTTGGCCTTGTCAGCAACTGCCAGCTGGTGGTGCTTCAGGAGAGAGGGACTTGGGGTCTGTGGGAACAGACAGAGGCTTTAGCCAGGGCCAGGGAGCCCTGAATAACAATGAAAAGCCATTATGTCTCTATAGCCTTTGGAGACATCCCCATGGTCCTGTAAAGTACAGGTCAGCTTTGGAAGGACCTGGAGTATCTCAGTTTCTGATACCTCTGCGGAAAGTGAACTGTGCTCCTAAAGCCAGTTTAAAGTCGGTGATGCTCTCTATTTAAACCCCATCTCCTGTAAATTAGTCTACTAGGGATATCGTGTGCATGCGTAGGTGTGTGCATATTGCGTATTGCTGGCGCTCCGGTGCGCCAGAGGTTAGCATCAAGAGTTTTCACTTCTCTACTTTGTGAGACAGAGTCTCACATTGAACCCAGATCTGCTTCTTCTAGACTGGCTGGTCAATGAGTCCTAGGGATCCATCTGTCTCTATCTTCCCAGGGCTAGGATTACAGGCCACTCCCAGCTTTAACGTGGGTGCTGGGGATGGGATTAGTACCTCGTGCCTGTACTGTGAGCTCTTTACCAACCACACTGTCTCCCTAGCCCCTCCTTTGAAATATTTTGATTGGAGTTTGGGGTTAGCTCTGAGTTGGAGTAGACATGCTGTCTTCACTCACCTGTTGATCTGTGAGTGAGGCCACCGAGCAGAGGTGTACCTCACCTGACACAGCCCTGTCAACGTCTGAAATCCCCACCCGCAGCCCTACTCCCAGGGTGTTTTACTATTAAGATCTTACCCTGTGACCATCTTCTTGGTGACCTTGACCTTGCACTTCTCACTCTGTGTACTCTCTGACTTTGAAAAGGTTCTTATTGTAGTCCTTATCCTAAATGGAAGTGGCTTGGTGGCACATTCCAGCCTCCAGCTCACTGTGCAGTGTAGGACAACCTTGCACTTCTGATCCTCCCAAATGCTAAGATTGCAGGGGTCTTCCCACTATGCCCCATTTACGTGCCCTGGGGGGGGGGGTTGACACTAGGGCATTGGGCATGCCAGGATCCTAAGCACAGCCTGAAGCTTCATTTTGAAAAGTAGATATTATTTTGTGAAAAGATGGCTGAATTTGAAATCTCAAAATACAGGCTCCAAGCATGATGGGCCACATATCTTGAAACTTGGAGGAACGAGGTAATATTTGCCCAAACTGTTGCCTCCCCAGTGAGACCGGATGATGTATGTGAAGGTATTTGGCAAAATGCTCTGTTTATGTTAATCTCTCCAGAACTATGTCCAGCTGACAAGCATCAGGACACAGTTCTGGCTGTTAACTATTGAGACATTTGTTCCTCCTAATGCCTGCCCTCCCAAGCTCATTTCCCCTTCCCACTCTCTACAGTCCTGAGGGATCTGCAGCTCCAACTGTCTGCTCACTCTTCCCTCCACATTCCCATCATCCCCAGACCAAAGGGCTCCAGAGCCCAGAATTTCCTGCCTTTGGCTCTAAGAAACACACATTTATCTTCCACAGTAACTAGAGCTTAACCTCAATGTTAAAAATTAGAAAATACAGAAATTAAAATTGACCACTTTGGGCGCATTCTCTCTCCCTCACTTTGAAAGCATAAATTATGCCTCTACCTTCTGGATGAACTGAGTACAAAAGCCCCCATACTGTTTGCTCCAATAGAATACTTCGTACAGCAGAAGCAGGCTAAATTATGTGTTTCAAAGCTCCCTGAAGCTGCAATTCCGGAAACATATAATTACGCCCTAGCATTATCAAAGAGCAGAAAATATTTTTCTTCCACTTTTTCGATGGTTTAACAACCATTCTGGATTTTGACTTTTTGTGACAGCAGGCTAGTAAATAAGTCAAAACTCTGTATCCAGTAAATACATACAATTATTAAGTGCTAATAAAACCGTTAAAGTGTTTAAGGAGATGGCAGCTTTAAGTATCCTGGTTTGATCACCGCATACTGTAGATGTATGTTGTGTAATTACACTGGACACCATCAATTTGTACAATTAAGATCAGAGTGGGGGCTGGAGAGATGGTCTAGCAGTTAAGTGTCTGCTGTTCTTTGGGAGTATGCTGTTACCAGCTCTCACATCAGGTTGTTCAACTCCAGCTCCAGGGGATCCAACAGTTCAGGTCCCTGCAGACACACACACACACACACACACACACACACACACACACGCATGCACGCACGCATGTGTGCACACACATACACAATTAAAATACTCTATAATTGTAATTAACTTTTAAAAGACTCTTAGAATAACTGGTAAAAGCAAATGTTATCAAGAAGTACGCTGTGTGTCTCCAAGTAAGTACACTGTCTTACTCCATTTCCATACTGGATAAGTTCTCCAATCCTAAGTGATCAGCCCTAATCAAATACAATTACAAACAAATACATACCTGGACTTAGCAGGCTGATTCATATGTAAAGACAACTAAAGAAGAGGTCTTGAAATTGAGAAGGAATTGAGGAAGCATGGGAGAAGCTACAGGGGAGAAAGAGGAGTGGAAAATGATGTAAATATATACTCATAAATGAAAATTTTAAATAAAAAAGTCCCATAGAGATGACAGGCACAGACAGTCCTCTGAGGTAGCCATTAGAATTTGGAACAGAAGTGAAGCTCATCACTGTCTGCAGAGCCCTCCTACAGTGGAAGGGGTGATGACAGTCACAGAGTATTGCTCCCGTGACATCCTACATTGTACACAATGATGGTCTACACTGTAACTCTAAGATGCAACTCCACCAAGAAGTCCTTGTAAAAAGGACACCACACAGAGTGAATAGAGAGTGCATAGGAGTCAGGCAATTTCTTACAGTGACTGAGACAACCACCACAAACTCAAACAACAGTAACTTGAACTTTGCTTTTTCATGGTTCTGTAGACCAGGCCCCTAAATCAAGGTGCTAGCAGGTCCTCATGCCCTGCAGGTTCTAAGAAAAATCCTCCATTTGCATGCACCCCAGCTTCCAGGCACCCCAGAGTCTTCGTGATTCTTGGCTCCACATGAATGCCCCATGTGCAGCTTCTGAACTTCCCTTGAGTCTTCCTGGTTCCTGGTAGTGTCATGTCACTCTGATTTTGGCCTGACTCCACACATTTCTCTTCTCTGGTTCTCCCATCTTTTTCCATCTCTCCTCTTAAAGGGAGCCTGTCCTTAGGGCCTGTCCTAGTGACCTCAGGCAAAGGTCTTTAGTTACATGTCAGACTCTTTCCAAGTGAGGCCACAGTCACCAGGCTGCTAAGAGGTTAGGCCAGGGGGATATATTTGTGGTGGGACAAATTTAACAAGCTGTAGATGTGTCCGAAGCAGTCTCAGGAGTAGTTAAGGCATTGGTACCTGCCATCCTTTTAGGCAAATGAGTCAGAAGCAAGAAGGCAGTAGGGGAGGAAGGGAAGAGGGGAGGAGGGGAGGACAGGAGGATGGGAGGACGGGAGGAGGGAAGGAAGGGAGAAATTTGCCTATTTTTCATTTTAGGACTACATGAAGCTTCAAGTTCAGCAAATCTGTTACTATTAAATATTAAACAAATAAATATAATTTACAGTGATAAAGCAAGGCCATCATCAGTTATGATGTCTGCTTCAGTCTCTAACGCAATTTGTCTAGAGACAAAACATGAGTTCTTAATTGCCGAAATGAAATATGCTTAACGTTAGGAAGTTTTAATAAAAGGAAAGTTCATGTTTTAAAAGTTGACATTCATTTTTCCATGTCACAAATGACACAAACATTTTTTTTTAAAAAAGACAACCCTATAATTATATTGGCCTGTCCTTATTCATGGTGATTCACCCTGGGTGAGTGTGTCACATCTGTGGCTGAGTGGCAGATAGAAGCTCAGCAGGAGGCAGTGGTGTTCCCCAGAGGCCATGACATCCACAACTTGGTCTAAACACAAGGACTTCTGGATCTTCTGGGGAAAATGTCCTCTCAGGGCCACCATACATCTGGATGTACCACCTCTGGGAATAATAACACCTGAAGGAATCCAAGTCAACATGCCCGGTAGACACCTGTACACTCATCTTTCTTGCATCACTGTTCACTACAGACAAGATATGGAATCAGCCTGGACACCCGTTGACGGACAACAGCAGAAAGAGGGGTGTATACAAACGGTCTTATTCATTGGTAAGGAATGAAATGATGTAATTTGCACGCACACAGATGGAACTGGAGACTGTCATGTTAGCTGAAATAAGCCAGACCCAGTAGGATATATGTGGAGTATTCCCTAGCCTATGCAAAAAACAAGATCAAAATATGTGTGACACAAAAATAGAAGCATATGGAGCCTAAAGGGTAAGTTGTGGAGGTACCAAGGGGAGATGATACAGGAAGAAAGAAGAACACAGCACGTTCTCTCTTTATAGGAAGAGTTTAGGTGTATACACACACACACACACACACACACACACACACACACATGCGCGCGTGCAAGTAGAAAGGGGGTCTCTTTGGGCAGAGATAGAAGCAAGCGGGGACAGAAAGGGTGACGGGAGAGGAAGACTAACCACAGGCAATGATGTGCACACATGAACGCCACGTGAAGTCCTCATCCTGTATGTTAATTACAGAGGAAAGAGGGGAAGCAACACCTGGACCCTTTTTTTTTTTTTTAGTGTTTTTTTTTTATTAGATATTTTCTTTATTTACATGTAAATTTTTCCTTTCCCAGGTTCCCCTCCAAAAAACAAACAAACAAACAAAAACAACAAGAACAAACCCCTTTTGCCTCCCCCCTCCCCATGCCTGCCATCCCACCCTCTCCACCTGGACCCTTTTAAGTCACAGTGCTAGCCTGGATCGGCAGCCATAGGCAGTGAAAGTGAGGATTTGGAAGGAGGGTCGATGGACGGCCATCTTCTCTTTTGGTCCTCCTCTGCTGAACAGTGAGCTAAGAGCTTCCTGTGAGGAGATGTGCACAGTGAGTGGGTTAGACCAGGCCCCCCCTCCAACACTATTCCAGGTAGAACCAAACCCAGGAGAATTCGTGCTACAATACAGGAAGGGTGCCATTTTGGAGGCTCCACGAATGAGCCCAATGCACGTCTATTAGTGTTTGAAATGAACTGCAGAAGGTAAAGAAGCTTGGTAACTCAAATGTTAAGTCTTAAAAGGACATTAAATAGCAAATAAAACACTGTAAGGGAAGAGAACGGAAGAAAAGAAATATCTTTGTATTGTATTTTATTACATTTGATGTAATACCCCCAGCTTGTTTTAAGTCTCTCGTGCTTTACCTTATTCTTGGGGTTAAATACAGGACCAGACCTGCAGGCTCCCTCCCCACTAAGTGCAATACCCTCCCTCATGCCAAACTGTAGTGCCATTTTGAAAAAATAATTTTAACTTGTTCTCTTCACATCTTGGGCTTTGTCGTAGGAAAGCAGTTATCCCGAGAGTATTTTAGCATGGCCAGTGAAGTTCAGATCAGTGGAGTACTTCAGCCACGAAGGTCCTGTGCAGTTTTTTTGGAACAAGGCATCTTTATAAAATGTTAGGACTCGAAGTCTTTCTGTTCCTCTTTGTTCATTTGTGGCTGAGATATTTAGATCTGTGGAACAGCTGACACCCTCTTTTTGTCATGGGCAGAAAGTCCTTTCTGGCTTGAACACAAAGAACGAAGGCTGTGTCCAGCTTTCCTGTCTGGCCAGCCAGACATTCTGGGCATCGCTGCTCTGAGTCTTCTCCAGCTGGGCCATGGAGACCACCTACCTGTGTGTGTGTGTGTGTGTGTGTGTGTGTGTGTGTGTGTGTGTGTGTGT
>JADRCD010205111.1:0-30610 GCA_019843815.1 Montemys delectorum | reverse complement strand
TGTGTGTGTGTGTGTGTGTGTGTGTGTGTGTGTGTGTGTGTGTGTGTCTGTGCGTGCATGATGTCTGAACTGGATAGACATCTGCTTCCACCCACCAGTCCCTACACACTTAGACCACTTTTCCTTAATCAGAATTGCTATCAGGGACCATCGGGGACAATCAAAAATACCAGTAATAAATAAGCAGAAATCTCAGAGTTTGGAAGGAGTGTGGGATTTTCCCTTTCTGGAAGTCTGGTCACCATAACCCTTGCTCTTTCCAAGCACAGAGAAAACCCTCATCCCATGCTATACTCAGCAGGCTACACAGTCCCAACCTTGGCACTGCCACAGGGCCAGGAGGAGATGCAGAAACCCCTGCAGCCTACTCCCCCAAGATCATGTTTTCTACTTTCATTATGTGTCCTCTGCTTTTTGAGTTACATCCAAGCTTCTGCTTTATAGCATCTTGATTGCTCACATGGGCCAAGCACAGAGATCTGATGTCATGAAAAAAAAAAAAATCCGGTATACCTGGGTACCGAGCATTGCATCAGCCCTGAGTGAGCCGGTTTCAGCATCTGATATCGCAAACCAAAAAACCCAACAGCTATAAAATACCTAACTGGGAAAGGAACATGAGTCTGATTTTCCTGCTGATTGCAGTCTAAACCATGCATGCATGTAGATGTCCTATAGATCACTGGTGACTTAAACCACAAACAATGACCTCTAGGGCACAGGCTCTAGATGTGCTTTCCATGATAAACTTGACTGACCTTGAGCCAGGGACAACCTGGACTGTGTGCTGGACTGTGTATGGAATCTGTGTTAGAAGCGTTGATGCAGATGGTCTGCATGATCTGAGGTAAATGACTCAAATTCCTGGAGCTGGTGCCTCCTTCTCCGTGAGGTATCAATCCCTAAAGGGATTATTGACAGGGCTGAATGAATTGGTGAGAGCCTCTTGTTTCCTGTCCAACAAGCTCAGTACACGCTGGCTTTTTACTCCTGTCTATGGGAATAGCAGCCTGGAGGAAGTGTGACCTATCCCCCCACTGCAGCTGATGATGTGTAGAAATTGACTGGGATTGGGGGCTGGAGAGATGGCTTATCGCTTATGAGAACTGCCTGCTCTTTCGGAGGACCTGAGTTCGATTCTCAGCACCAACAATAGTAGCTCAAAACCTTTTGTAACTCCAGTTCCAGAGGATCTGACACCTTCACGCCAATGCATATAAAAAAATAAAGTTAAATAAATTATTAAGAAAAGAGATTGATTGGGATTGGTCCCTCTTGAGTTCAAGGGTGCTCCTTAATTGATATTTGGTGACCATAGACCCTCTTGCCAGAATGATCTGTTCTAAATAAAGCCTATCAGCGCTATATGTCAGCCACTCAGCCACAGGGATGGGCTCAGGGGTCACTCAATCGATGCAAAGCTCAGGACTTAATTTGTCTCTAGATATGAGCAAGGAAGCCAGGCCTCAGGGAAGTGTGGGAGCTGCCTTGTGACCCTGAGCAAATCAGCGGAAGACAGAGCCAGGGACAGGGAGGAGCAGGGAGGGACAGGCAGGAGTCGAACTTCAGCAGACCTGAGCAGAATTCTTTCCTCCCTGGATCGGTATCCAGGTTCCACCAGCTGTGCCTCTGTGAGCGTCTGAGACTAGTTGGCACTCACAGCCCGGCTTTTGGTCCTGAATTGCAGCTAACCAAGAAGCCGAAGGCCCCACACAGGACTACTCCAGCATTTCATTCCCAACTGAGCCTGTCTCAGGGGATTTCTTCTCTCTGGTTGGTATGTGATCCTCCCCACAACGCACCAAGACTCAGTTCAATGTGCCTGCTTCTCTCCTTGGCCTACTGAGGAGCCACAGACAAGAGTTTAAGGCCCTAAGCCACTTCTCTACCTTGGTGAGCTGGTATATTCCGAGCACATGCCGTTCACCCTGTAATCTAATTTCACAGTTCACCCTATAATGTAATTTCTCCATATTTCAGAGACAGGCTTGTTGGTTATCACGAGGACCTCATTATAGCAATAGTTCCTTATGGATATTAATTAAAATTATACTAACATTATACTTAGTTGCAAAAGCAGATAGTAGGAACATGCAGAAAATGGAAGGTCCTGCCATACAGTCCCTTACATTTCAAGGTGAGTTCTCTTGACAGGATTAAATAAATAATAAAAGTGGGGCTGAAGAGATGGTTCAGCAGTTAAGAGCACTGACTGCTCTTCCAAAGGTCCTGTGTTCAAATCCCAGCAACCACGTGGTGGCTCGCAACCATCTGTAAGGGAATCTGATGTCATGTTCTGGTGTGTCTGAAGACAGCTACATTGTACTCATGTACATAAAATAAACAAATACATCTTTTTCTTTTAAAAGTTTCTTTGGGTAAGTAAGCATCTCAGAAGCATTTTTACAAAATTCTTAATTTGTGTTTCAAGGATATTTAAGACATTATTGAAATAATGATGGATCTTTGAAAGCACAATGCAAACAGAAGTGATGTGAAACCTACCAACCAACCCAGCACCTCGCCTTGAGACAGCCTTTGGGGGTCAATATGAAACTGGCCACTGGAGTTGGTGGGTTCTGACAGAGCCATGTACCTGTAACAAAGGGTGGCACACTCTGACATGGGAAAGGGTCTAAGGCTTTCTGCATATTTCTCTCGGTAGCAGCTTAGAGCAGGAGGGCTTTACTTGGCTCCCACTTCCAGACCTCAGTCCATCATTAAAGGAAGTCAGGGTGGGAACTCAAGCAGGAACTTGACTCAGAAACCATGGAGGGCTGTTGGTTGTTGGCTCATTGGCAGGCTTGCACTTAGCTAGCTTTCTTATATACAGCCCAGGGCCATTTGCCTAGGGAATGGTGCTGCCCACAGTGATCCAGGTCCTCCTGCATCAATTAGTAATCAAGATAATCGCCCACAGATATGCTTGAAGGCTAATACAATATCCCTGATTGGAACAGTTGAGAACCCCACTCTGGTGACTCTAGGCTTTGTCAAGTTTGGACAGTGATAGTTGACTAGAGCATATGACATCAGATGAAAACAGAAAAAAAGCAACTTACATTGAAAACAGAAAAAAAGCAACTTACAAAATAATGTGTACAGTTCTCTCTCTTATGGTAAAGAAACACACAGTATTATATTCATTAGTTGCTTTTTGTAAGTTAAGATAATTTTGTGTTGGAGTTTCCTCAGAAAACTAAATATAGAACCATCATATCATCTATTAATAACATACACACACACACACACACACACACACACACAGAGTGAGAGAGAGAGAGAGAGAGCGAGGGAGAGAGAAAAAGAGAAAGAGTGATCACTGCAGCACTATTCACAGTGGGTGTGTAATCAACCTGTGTCCATCAATGCAATATGCATAAGGAAAACAGGACATATAGACACAATGAAATGCTATTCAGCCCTAAGAAAGGCAACTCTAACATTCGTGACAATGTAAATGAGCCTGGCATTATGGTATATGAAGAAGCCAGACAAAGAAAGGCAAGTACATCATGACCTCACTGATATGTGGAATCTGTGTAAAAAATATGAAGAGTTCATAGGAACATATACATACACACACATACAGATAGATAGATAGATAGATAGATAGATAGATAGATAGATAGATGATAGACAGATGATAGATAGATAGATAGATGATAGACAGATGATAGATAGAAAGATAGATAGAAAGATAGATAAATAGATAGATAGATAGATAGATAGATAGATAGATAGATAGACAGATAGAGACAGAGAGATAGGGACAGAGAGACAGAGAGACAGAGAGTAGAATGGCGGTCAGTGGGGACTGAGTTGTGGAAGGAGGAACTTTAGGAAATGTCAGTAGGAAGATACAAACTTATGATTGGAATGAGGAATAACTTCAAGAGACTTACCGCACTATACAGCACTGATAGGTAATGTACATATTATGTTCTCAGAAAATGCTAAAAATTCATATGCTCTCACTCCAACTATGCAATGCTAACTATGCAAAACAACACACACATTAATTAGACAAATTATTCATTCCACAATGTGTATATAGTTTGGAATGCCATACAGTACATGATAATTCATAAAATTTTATCTGCCAACTAAAGATGGCTTTTAATGTAATGATTATTTTTGGATTAATCAAGATATCTGTGTTATTGTGTTCTAGCGTTGGCTGTAGGCATGAGAAGAAATTCAGAACAAGAGTCTCCATTAAACGATGCCCTGTGTCACTATAGCTGGCATCTCCCTCGATGGTCTCTACAGGACTCATATCTCTGAGGTGGCCAGGGAAGATTTATTTATTTTACCCGCCTTTAAATTTCATCTAGTCCAGAAGTCGCTTAGAGGGACTTGGATCACATGTGTCAGAAGCCATCTAGTTTCTTGATGGTGAATCACCAGGGCGTGCTGCCTCTAAGAATTAGGGAAGGTAAAACCCTTGGATATAAAGTAACCTGGAGAAAGTCACCAGCCATGGAGCAAACAACATCAGAAAACACACAGACACAGTGTTTTCTAAGGAGAGGAGGGGAGGGAGTCTACACAGTGTTCCTGAGTAGGAAAGCTCTGCCAAGGAGCTGGAGCTGGGGACCGTGAGTGTGGGAGAGCAAACCCACCCGACGCAGAAATTAAGTACCATATCTGATGACAAAGAAATGGAGCGCTGGTGGCTGAGTAGACCAGGAGCCTGAGAAACGTCCCACTACTGAAACAGAAGCCAATGGTCTGAAAAAGAAGTGAAGACTAGAGGAAGGGACGGCCCAGGGAGGGGGAGACCTCGTGCACTTGGGGAGGTCTAAACCAAATGGAAGATGCAGAAAGACAGATTTTTTTTTTTTTTTTTTTTTTTTTTTTTGAGTTAAAGATAGAGTTCGCCCTCCAGGGTCACTGGAACAAAGTGGCCTCAGTTAAAAAGTCCTCACCTAGACTTGGCACCACTAGGCTTCCTTATTCAGGAACATCGGAACACTGAGTTTCAGGTTGGGGGTGGGGCGACAGTAACGGCTCGGAAATCAAAAGCAAAATTGGGAACCGCAGAGAGGTAAGGGGAACAGATCCTTTCACCTCTGAGTTGCTTTTATTTATCATAGCAATAGAAAGCAAGCTAGAACCGTAAAGAAGGGAAAAAAATGTGTCGAATCAGAGAAAATGTCTTAGTGTCAGAAAGCGAGAGACAGAGACAGAGACAGACAGGGGCAGCGGTAAGGGTAGGGGCTGATTTTCCTTGAATGCAACTCGGAGAAAGTCTTTCTTATCGGACTTCCAGAAGCTTCCTTGCCTATGCGTTCGGCATGCTTCTGTGCTGGGTTTTTATACCCTGCCCAGGCTTGGTCGCAGAAACCGCCCCGTGCCTCTCCTAGTTTCCAAAACTCCCAGGCACACAGGTACTTTGTGTTTGCACTTTTCCTTGGAGGAGCGCTCAGACCTCATGACTCAGCAGACGCCACGCTCAATTGGAGATCTGGGAGGGGACGGTGGTTGGCTCCCTTGGGATTCTCTCCAAAATGGTCCAGGTTTAACGGCTGCCTGTGCCGGTTCCGAGCAGCTGTGTGATGGCTGAGAAGGCGTTTTCAGAGCATACAATAGCCTGTTTACCTGCTGTCTCGCCCTGCCCTTACCCCCCTCTCTTTTTAACCTCCCTTCTTCCCTATCCTCCAGAGAGGCTGCCTGTGCCTGAGAATTAAGCTTTTGCCTTCACTTCGTTTTTATATATGGAATCTAATTAGACCTTTCGATTTGATTTTAGGTGTGTATGTATGTAGTACATGCATGTGCTCGAGGTGTGCTTTCAGCGGCGCTGGTCGAGAGGTTGAAGGTCTATATCAGGTCTCCTCTTCTGGTTTCCACTTTATTCTCTGGAACAGCCCTCTCGAGATCGTGTCCTGACCTCATAGCCAGGAGACAAGCATATTTTCTACACAAACCGCCTCTATCGTTATTGCTTAGACCCTTGGTGTGTTTTCTGGTTATGGAAGATTTCAACTTACGTTTTGTTTTTTTTTCTCATCCAGTCAGGGCTGGGTAGTTCAGTGTTTTCCACACGTTTTCTGGGATGCTTGTCTGACTCTGCCTGGCTGACCAGGCACAGTGCTAGGGAGATCTTCTGTGCTTCTCAGGTAATTTTGGCTGGGCTAAAGGTGTCTTGGGATGGTGGTTTCCTGCCAGGTGCTCTCCTCTGCCCGTTAATTTTAGTCCAGTGCCTGGTCACCCACTCTCTATATAGAGTTTGCTAATCTCTGGCTTATGTTCTGCTTTTCTGAATACCACGTTGGGTCCCCTGGCCTCACCTCTATTCTGACTTGATCATGTTTTCGTAGTAGATGTCACTTCCCTATTGCACACACAACCCCCCCCCCCCCCCTTGGAAGGAAAGCCCTCTCAATGCACCCCCTCCTAGACGGAGAGAGAAAGTTACACGACTCCTCAGGCTCCTCCCTAAGGCACTATACTAGTAGAAATTGCCTGGGAGAGGAGACTCTTTGGGGGAGCCAGAGCTGTACATGGGGGTTCCAAGGTGGCCGTTGTGGTGACTCTCGTGCTGGGGCTGGTTTTGAGTCTTCTATGCATCTGTAAGGAGCATGCTCTTGTAAGCAAGCACAGGAAGCTGACTGGTTCACCCACCCCAAGGCTTGGGTGGAATCGCTTCTCTGCTCTGTCAAAGGTGCCCTACCTGGGGTGCATGTGTCCCCACATGAACAGGAAGTCGCATAACACCTCCCACCCTGTTCCGTCCCGAAGACACTCTCTGCCACATTCTATCCACGAATCCAATGTGACTCCACTGCTCCCAGAATACTGCAGAAACCTACTATGAGGCTGCCCCTGCTCCGCTGAGGTCTGGACCTGTATTTGCTTCCTTTCCCACCCTGGCTGGTTTTGGAAGTCTTAAAGCCTCTGGGATGAGCCTAGGCATCAGAGTTGTCAGAGGAATGGAGATCCAATCAGGTGTTCTGAGGACTGAGCAGGGGCCATTTCTGAGGATCGACTTCTGGCGTTCCTTTCATGGGGGGCCTTCTTTTCTCTCTGGTATAGTACTCAGTTTTCTAGGTCACCTGCTAGTTCAAATAGTCAGAGGCTGGGATTCTGCTCCTGGTAACTAGTTCCACTGTAAAGGCCTTTCACCTGAGGAAACGGTTAGCATAGTGTACATGGAATATGGCATCTTGATCCTACTGTTTGGTATGACCTCAGGCAGGATATGGAACCTCTCTGAGCCTTGCTTTCCTCATATATAGTAAAGAATTAAGAGCTAGGTCTTGGGATATGACTCTATTAAGAGCTAGACCTGAAATCTCAGTCACTTTAGAGGCTGGTGTAGGAGGATCACAAGTTCAAGGCCTGCCTAGGCTGTATGTACCAGGAGTTTGAAGCCAACTGGGGCAGCTTTCTGAGATCTTGACTAAGAACATTAAAAAGTCAAAAGAGAGCTGAGGTGTAGGTTAGTGCTGTTTAATGTCCTGGAGGCCTGAGGCTCGGTCTCCAGGGTTACAAAATGAAACTGAAAAAGAAGTAGGAAATGTGACATCAATTTTTGGCATCGCTCCGAGTTTCGTGAGACAGAGTGTGTGTCCCTCCCTTCTCTTTCCCTGCCTTGTCTCTGAAGCAGCTACCCAAGAGCTAGGCTTCAATCTTAAAACACAGCTTGGTGGACTTGGATGTAAAGCTGTTCTGTATTTCTAAAACCTTGCTGTTTACAAGGCAGAAATACTTATACTAGGGGGTCTGGCAAGCAGTTCTGCATTTTCTTAGAAGTGTCTTTGACTCGGGTAACCCAAAGTAGAAAATCACATGGTTGAGACTTTTATTGTAACCACCAAGAAAGCTTGACTCTTGCCCTTTGTGCTACTTTGAATGGGACATTGTGGGGTTTATCTGGCATTCGATTATGAAACACTTCGAGGTTCAAAAAGAGGCACAAATTGGTTATTTTTAATAGGAGGTCAGGGGATGGTCACCGGAGGACAGGATAGCTTCTAGACACCACACAGATGAAATATGCAGTTGAACAGAAGAGAAACAAGTCTGGAGATGGGGTAGATTTCTGCCTTGTGGTCAGCAGTGTAGTCAAAATATAGACAGTGAAGAAAGAAGTTGAATCTCCACAGAGGGGCCAGAAGTCTTGCTGCAAATCCTGGAACTGAGTGACCTAAAAGCCACACAGATCCTGTTCCCAGAGTGCGGTCATGTCCTCAGTACCCCGTGGAACTCCTCCTCCAGGGAGGGGCTGCTGGCTTGGACCAAAAGCATCAAAGGGGTTTCACCAGCTCTTAGTTTATCTATCTCCGAGCTCTCGAGGTTTGCTCTCATTACATTCTTTAACAAAAGAAAGCTAAGTAAAGCCCGCAAAGGCAGAGTTACCCTGCAGAAAATGGGCCAAATCCTTGTAGATTTGAAACAACCTTAAAAGGGCAGTGTTCAATGCGCCTGTAATCCCTGCTCCTCAGGCAACTCACACCGAGAGGTGAAGGACGAGGAGAATTATGCATAGGCATTTCTTTTGGGTAGAAAAAAAAAAAAAAAACAGAATGTAGTCTACAGGGTCAAAGTCTGGGGGAGGAGATTGTTAAAATCACAGCCTTGTTCTGGGTATGCTCTTTAAAAACAGGAGATTCCATAGAGAACAAAAGTCAACACTGAAGGGCAATACCCAAGACTCCTATACTCTGGGGTGTGTGTATAGCATACATGTGTGCATATGGGTGCAAGAATGTGTGTGTGTGTGTGTGTGTGTGTGTGTGAGTGAGAGTGAGTGTGTGTGTGTAGGCCAGAGGTTGATATTATGGTCTCCCCACCCCTACTCTTCACTTTATCTTTCAAGGTGGGTTCTTTCATTGAACTTAGAGATCTGCAGTGAGAATTTTGGTTTCTAAAAACAAAAAACAAAAAACAAAAAATAAAAAACAAAAACCAAAAACCAAAAACCAAAAAAAAACCCCAACCCAGTTATGTTATGTATATATTCTTTTGTTTTAATCCCAGGTGTGGGCTATGGGGACTTCAGATTATCCACAATAGCTAACTATGACTTTTTTTCCTACTCTAGAAGGGGCATGATTCTGCTAGCTGAAGATAGTTTATGTTTGGAATGCAGGGGACTCTAGAGAGGGTAGAAAAATACCAGAGGCCAGAGCCAGTGGAGGCTGCTGCATCTGCTGGTTCCTGCTCTGCTTCTGCTGATTGCTGTTGCCAATGACTTCTGCTGTTGGTTGCAGCTCTCCTGATGACAAAGATTGGACTTCCCCAGGGAACTCGACACCCCTCACCAGAAGGAAGTAGTCTGAAGGGATCTACACCCCCTTCCCCTCTAACCTTCTTTCTCACTTAGTATTGGGGGTGGTTAGAAGAGATTGGGATGGGGAAATGTGTAAATATAAGAACCCAACAGAATAGCCAAAAAGTGCGCTTACGGAGATCAGTTGTCTGCACCAGTTGTCCTGAGTGACTGGCTAGCCATATGAATTGCCTGTCTCTATTTACCTCGCGTGAGAATGACAGTCAATCTTGGCCTTGCCTGGATTTTATGTTGTATGGGCACCTTTACTTTTCTAACTGAATCAACACCCCAGCCTCAGGGTCTCGTTGATTTTCAACATAGTCTGTTTGGCTTGGAAGCTGTTTATATCATAAAAGCTTGTGATCTACATGAATATTTACAGAAAAGAATCAGGCCAAGGAGTTAAGAGAGTCACCTCTGTGTACAGAATTATGAGGACACTGGGACCCCACCTCACATAAGCATATACTTCATTTACTCTGAGCCTTTTAAAAGAATTTGTCATCATGAATGAAGATCACAGATTGAAGGACCTGTTTTCAGAACCTCTACTGTATTGAAGCCAGGAGGAGCACAGTCTCTAAACTGCCTTGATCGCCAGGTCCTTTCATGAACATATATCCTGTGCAAGGCTGTGGAAATGTTAAAGCCAGAATTAAGTGTCATTAGATCTTCAGAGGAACATCTTGGAAACGTAGTTTTGGTTTTATTTTTGTAGAAAGTCCACTTCCCCACTTCTGGCCACAAAATATTCCTCACCCTAGCAGACGGTAGAAGACAGGGTCCTGAGTTCCCTGAAACACAGAGGAGGTGGTGCTAATTTATCTCACTGTCTGAGCAGGGGAAGGGCAGGGAGGGTTTTCTGGAATGGGAGATGTAATAAGCTGGTGAAAGGGCCCAAGGAAGAGGCTCATGACCCTTTAAGTCCCAGTGGAATCTGTGCCAGTAGGGGCAGAGTCAGCTACAGAAAAGAGTTAGGGGGAGGCTTATGTACGTGGGACTTATCAGAGGAACATGAAGGTGAAGATTGGCTCTGACATTTTGGGGACAGGCCGCAGCTTTTATGTGCATATGAAATATAATGTAGAAGCATCCATCTGCCCGTGGGATGATATTCCTTTTGAAGCAGGCATAACTGTTTTGACCTTTCTCTATTTTTTTAAAAAGATTTGTATGTGTGCCAGTCCATGGGGGACAGTAGAAGGCATCAGATTCCTTGAAGCTGGAGTTGCAGACGTTTGAGAGCTTCCTGACGTGGGTACTGTCATTCAGTAGACATGTTTGACAGTACCCATAGAGCAACTCTTGATGACTGACCCCTCTCTCCAGCTCCCCACATTTTGACCTTTCTCCAGTCTTGGGTGATCCCTCTGAGAGTCTGGGGAATGGCTGAATTACTTGTCCTCAGGAAGTCTTGCACACTCATACATTGCGCACATATAAACACAGGATGTACTGCAGGTGATGCCAAAGGACTCGGATTCCAGCAGGGCTCCACGAAAGACATCAAGCAATATTGTGATAACAGTAGCATCTTTGGCAAATAGGACAAAATAATGTAGGCCATGTCTTCATGCCGAGGAGGGATGGACAGACCAAGTCTGAAATAAAACTGCGCCTTTGAGTATTTAGAATGCCAGAAGGACTCTGCCTTGCTGTTGATCCACAGTCTTAGAGGTTGATTGACTTGGTTTTGAGAGAGCTGAGCATAGAAATGGAGAAAGGACCATCTGTTTCTGCCTTGATTTACCTACTTAGAGTTACATTTCCAGAGGCGAGGGGTTGAAATTCAAACATAGCCCTTTAGAAGACAGAATGGCAATAGGAAATAAGGCCCAGATGCCGTCAAGTTATGGAAAGAGTCAAGGGTAATACATTCAAATAAACTGCTGCAAGAGTCACTTCTGAACGCCCCACCCCCCTGAGCACAGTGGCCGTTAATCACCATGGACACATCATTAGTTTCTTACAAAAGTGAGCTGCCCAGGTAGACAGATCTCTCAGATAATGTTCAGGAGTTTGTGAGCCAATTAAGGTCTGCTCAATGTGCCTTTACAGGGAAGAGTTCAGCGTGTGTCCTCTGGAAGCAATTTGTATCATAATTGGCAAGATACAATCCATTACAATCAAACCAGCCCTGAAGTTGCTGCTGGGTTTACATTTTCTCATGGTACCTCCATAGGTAGGGAGTCCTAGTTTTCCTAGATCATTCTGGGCTAGGACCAATGTTTCAGCATAATTGAGAGTATCTGAGTGCAGTGGTAAATGATTTGGTTCTTTTTATAAATGGAGTATGTGGCAATGACTTTCTAATTGGGTAGAACATAGGTTTGGATAAGCTAGGGGAAGGATGTGGTGGTGGGCTTATTTCCTAAATGGATCCTTGCTGACTGTGGTGGTTTGAATAAGAATTGCCCTCATAGGCTCATATATTTGAATGCTTGGCTATCAAAGAGTGACACAACCTGAGAGGGATTAGGAGGCATGGCCTTGTTGGAGGAAGTGTGTCATCACTAGGGTTGGGCTTTGGGGTTTTAAAAACTGAAGCCAGTCCCAGCGTCTCCCTATCTACTGGGACTCCCTGCTGCTGTCTGAAGAACTGGACATAGAACTTTCAGGTCCTTCTCCAGCACCAGGTCTGACTGTATGCTGCCATGCTTCTCACCATAATGTTTGATAATGGACTAGACCTCTGAAATTGGAGCCAGCCCCAATTAAATGCTTTTCCTATCTTGATAAATTTCTTACAAGACCAAAACAGAAGAGTAATTTTTTTATGATGTGCTACGCCTCAGTGAACTTTTTAGGATCTGCTTGTGATGTAATTAGTTTATATCATTGTGTGTCTTATTCCTTATGCTCAATGTAAGATAATTTAAATGGTTTGGAAAAAAGTTGTATTTTATGGTCCTTTCTTTCTAGCCTGTGTGTGTGTGTGTGTGTGTGTGTGTGTGTGTGTGTGTGTGTGAGAGTGTGTGTGTGTGTGAGTGTGAGTGTGTGTGTGTGTGTGTGTGTGTATGTGTGTGCATGCGCGCAAATGTGTTCATATGTGTGGTACATGGAGGCACAAGGTTGATGCTAGATGTCCTTTTTTCACTTTATATTTTGAGGCAGAGTCCCTTGATAAGGCAGGAACTCACTGGTTTGGCTAGTCTCCATCTCTTTCTCCCTCTCCCCCTCTCTCTCCATCTACCCCCCACCCCCCATCCTCTAAATGCTGAGATTATAGGAGGGCTGCTATGTCCGTGGGCTACCATGTCGTTCTGACATATACATGGCTGTTGGGATCTGAACTCTGGTCCTCATACTTGGGCAGCAAAAGCTCTGGCCTCTCAGCTATCATCTCTATAGTCCACAATGTCCTTGTTACTAGGCTTTTCTCACCAAACACACTTCAGTGTTCTCCTAGTCCTTCGTTTGGCTAAGGATACATAATGGCATTTGATGTAATTATAGGTATCGGACACAAGAACACATCTAATTTGAAAAAGGAAAATCAGAACTAAGCAGTCCAGTTCCCTGAGACCACCACCTCAGAGAGGCTATACCTGGATACCCTATGGGCTGTGCCAGTTGACATGACCCACAGCCCATTCTTGAGGTAGCATCTGATAGCGCTAACCCTCATTCAGTATTCCTTGCCTTTGCGAACTCATCTATTCATTAAAACACTCTGCAGACTCCGAAGTCAATAGCTAGAGTTGTTCATTTGTTAGTTGTTCTCAGAGGGTGTGCAGAACAGCCAGCCTTTGATTTTCCGACCTGCTTTGCTCTGGGGTCAAACAAGGTGACTCTGCATCTTGCTGCAGCTCTCAATACTGCCAATTAGCCGTTCCTTACTTGTGCCACATTTTCTGAATTTTTGAGTGTTTTGTTGCTGAGCTCTGTATTTAAATTGACCACACATGCAGTACTGAGGACCTGTCTGGTGGGAGAAGCCTGTGATGTGCCCTCAGGAGAAAACAGATGCATATTGGCTGTCAGTTCAATGCTAATGAGTCAGTAGTATACATAGAGAAGGGAAATGGAAGTTTGATAAAGCTGGAACTCACTGGTTTGGCTAGTCTCCCTCCCTCTCTCTGTCTACCTCTCTCTCTCCTCTCTCTCTCTCTCTCTCTCTCTCTCTCTCTCTCTCTCTCTCTCTTCCTCTAAATGCTGAGATTATAGGAGGGCTGTTATGTCTGTGGGCTGCCATGTCCTTCTGACATATACATGGCTGTTGGGATCTGAACAAGGCCACACTGAAAGAGTACCATCTGTGGATATGACAACATTATAGGAATGATGGAAAATGGTGAAACTAAATTTTAGACTCTGGAGATGATGTCTGATGAGTTGAGAACAGCATTGTGAGGTTCAAAGTTGTTGGGAATTGGTTCTAAGGTTTTGAATTAATCTGGCCCCCAAAATCAGGAATCTGCATGTCCAAATGCTGAAAGTCCTTGTCCCCAATTGGTTTTTGATTGATCAATAAAGAGCCAGCAGCCAATGGCTGGGCAGGTACATTGAGGCAGGACTTTGAGATTTGTGTGGGTTAGGAACTGGGATCGAGGAAGGAGACAAAGATTGACAGGATAGGGTGGAAGAAAGACCAGACCTAAGGCCTGCCAACATTTGAGAATCAGGGAAAGTGGCCACAAGGGCCACTTCCCCAATTTTTTTGGGATAGCAGAGATGAAATATAGATTTTAAAAGATGTTAATTCAGGAGTACTGGAGGGGAATGTTTGTTAGCAGTGGGAAGGATTAGAAACACGCAGTCATTAAGCTACACAAAATTACAAAGAAATTTTGGGTAGATTGCCAAAGGTTGTAAAAAATGTTAAACCTTTCCCAACCACTGCTTCATCATAAAGAAAGTACTACATATAATTAATCACTTTTAGAAAGTTATATTCTGGGCTATAGAGATATCTCCATGGTTAAGAGCACTGGTTGCTCTTCCAGAGGTCCTGAGTTCAGATCCCAGTAACCACATGGTGGCTTACAACCATCTGTAAGGGGATCTGATGCCCTCTTCTGGCATACAGGTGTACATGAGATATATTTCTCACATATGTTAAATAAATAATCTTTTTTTTTTCAGGTGTGAATGTTTATTTTGAATAATATTTTGAATGAATATTTGATACTGGAATATAGTGAATTTTACCATTTTTTTCAGAATTTGTCAATATTTTGATTTTGTACTTTTTAATGCAGAAAATTCTGATTCATATCAATGCATTTTTAAATGATAGAAAAGGGTATGGGATGATGTCAGTTCACTTATGTCACAGGCATGGGGATCAGAAAGAAATCTTTAAAAAAATAGAAATTTGTATTTCATTAGGTGCCTTTAACCTGAAAGAGACAACATTCAAAGCTGCATATAGATCAGTTGACAGATATCATGAGTTTGCACTCACTGGTGCCTAAGCGTGAATCCCCAGGGAGCAGCAGTTTAGTGTGAGTTAGCTTGGTACCCACAGAAGCTGTACAGAGCATGGTGAAGGCTGAGAGTGCCCTTATCTCAGTGATGGTGTCTTGGTGCCTTCCAGGTCAGTCCATCACCAGCTGAAGATCAGAAAGCTGAGGATCAGAAAGCAGCATCCGTGGACCCAGGAAGAGCAGAGGGCTCACCTCGCCCTGTGCTGCATGAACATCTCACAGATGCTGGGAGGTGTAATGGTCTCTGCGCTGTCCATGCTGGTGGCAGTTTGTGATACAGCAACAGGTCACCAGAACAGAACTCCAGAACCCGGGACCAGATGATAGAGCACTGACCGCTAGTCTTATTTCAGAGCAGCAGGAGGATTAATGCAAACTTGCTGTTTTGTTGGGTTTTGGTGTCATCATTGTTTTTTAAGTAAGGGTCTCATATAGCTCAGGTTGGCTTTGAAGTCACCGCACATCAGAGGATGATGATGGCCTTGGACTCTAGCTTGTCCTGCTTCAACCTCCCCCTTGCTGGGGTTTAGATGTGCTCACCATGCCTGACTTGCACCGCAGCACCTGTTGAAAGAACCAGCTCACTCTGAGCCCCTGATCTCGTTGTACATAGTTTTCCTTCTTATTTAATATCATCCAGGTTGTGCAACTATGCTGATCCAGGACACTCAGGAGCTGTGCTCATGCTCAACACATGTTCTGCCTCGAGTTTCCTGTCTTGAGTTCCCGCCTTGGCTTCCATCAAAGATGGGCTGTGATGAGGCTATGTAAGCCAAATATAGCCTTTTCTTGCCCTTGTGCGTTCTACCGTAGCTGGTTAAGGACAGTGTATATGCGTACACCTTCAGCAGAAAGGATACTTGGAAGTTAGGTGTCAGTTCATGATTGCTGAGGATCTGAAAGACAAGGACAGCTTTGGGAAAAGCTCCGGGAACCCTGGAGATGGCCATGGACTTGTGGAGAGTGAAGAAGGGGCAATTCATATCCATGTGGGGTAGAGAGACATGCCACACAGCTGTCTCCTGAGAGTGAAGCTAATTTATTCTGTATTCCCTAGAAGGGGAGTCTGCTCTTGAGTGCTTTGAAACTTGATTTCAGCATCAAGGGAGTATTCCTGCTCTTCTTGAATTCTTGAGTTCTAGTAGGAGCGTGGCCATGTGCCCTTCCTCCCTGGGGCTGGCGTGGAAAGTCACAGGAGTTTGGACACTGAGTCTCGGCCATTTTTATTCCATACAGGGTACAAGAGAGGTTGGCTGAACCCTGGCAGATGATTGCTATGACTTAAGAATGACAGCCTGGGTGGCAGCGTTAGCTAGAATCTTTCTGGGGTATGCCGGTTAGTTTAATGCCAACTTGACACAAGCCAGGCTCATCTGGAAAGAGGGAACTTCAACTAAGAAAATGACTCCAACAGATTGGCCTGTAACCCAGTTGGTGGGAGCATCTTCTTGGTTAATGATTGATATGGGAGGCCTCATCCCAGAATGGCTGATGCCTGTGGTCCTGAGGTGTATGAAAAGCAGTCTGTGTAAGCCACTGGGGAAACAAGCCAGTAAGCAAAGTTCCTCCATGGCTTCCTGCCTCCAGATTCCTGTCTTGAGTTCTCACCTTGGCTTCCATCAAAGATGGGCTACAGTGAGGACGTGAAAGCCAAATACAGCCCTTTCTTTCCTCCCCAAGTAGCTTTGGTCAGAATATTTTATCACAGCAAGAGAAAGCATGCAGGTCTTACAGAATGCCGCAGTCTGGCGTCTGTGTATCTTGGTGCTTCTTGTTGCTAGAGGAAGCACTAGGCACATGACTAGCACTGTGTACTCCTTCTTCACCAAACCGCACAGCTAGTCACATCCACAGTTGCAAGTGCAGAGAGAGAGAATGAAGGTGACATGGGTCCGAAAAATGAACAACCTTAATCTCCAGAACTTGTGATCATGTGCTTTACATGGTAAGAAGGAATTAAGGATAAAGGTAGAATGGGTGTGCTCATGGGCCTAAAAATAGAGACATGATTCTGGATTTTCTGGACAGACTCAAAGTAATACTAGGGTCCTTATAAGTGGGGGCTGCAGGCAAAACTCAGAGTGCTCTCATATGAGATGGATTCTGTGACCCCAAAAGACTTTGGAGAGTGAGGAACTGGCATAGCTAAGGACAGCTGTGGCCTTTTGTGATGGTGTGACTATGCTAGGCCCAGGGAGTGGCACTATTAGAAGGTGTGACCTTGTTGGAGTAGGTGTGTCACTGTGAGTGTGGGCTTTAAGACCCTCATCCTAGCTGCCTGGACGCCAGTCTTCTCCTAGCAGCCTTCAGATGGAGATGTAGAACTCTCAGCTCCTCCTGCACCATGCTTGCCTGGGTTCTGCCATACTCCACGCCTTGATGATAATGGACCTCTGAACCTGTAAGCCAGCCCCGATTAAATGTTGTCTTTATAAGAGTTGCCTTGGTCATGGTGCCTGTTCACAGCAGTAAACCCTAATTAAGACTCTTCCAAGCTTCAGAAAGGCAAGGAACTTGATTATCTTTTGGGGCTTTCAGGAGTGGCAAGCCCTTCTGACATCTTGGCTTTAGCTAGGCTTTCAATTTCAGACCCATAAGAGGGTAAGCTTGGGCTACTTTAAGCTGTTCTGCCACAGATAGGAAGCTGTCATGAGTATGACTCCCCCAGTAAACCCCCAGAAAACCACTAAGTCAGCCAAATGGGTGCTTTTCCCCAAGCCCAAGCTGCGGAGCTGTGGCCCAGCTAGGCATGTGCCACTCTGAGTTTCTGCTTTGTGACCTTCTATACTGACTCTCCATTCAGAAACTAGTGTGACTCCTCCCTCCTGGGAGTCAGATCTGGCCAGTGCTACAATGCTCGTGTGCACAGGGGCTAGACAACTCCACCTGACATCTCCAGGGACATTGTGACATTGCCACCAGATATAGTCAGGAATAACCTGATAAAAATCAGAACTTTGGGGAGGGAAGGGTAAGATAATAATAGAATTAAATGCAATATTTTTGAAAAGTGTAAGGGCTGAATCCTTATTCAACTTGACTTCCTGGGGGGTGGGGTGGGGGCATGGGGAAATGTAGAGGTGGAACTCAAACTCAAGGATATTCTGAATGCACTGATGCAATGTTCATGAATATTCATGAAGTGTCAAAGCTGGCTAGAGGCTGACACATTGGCTGGGGGAACAAGGCATTCCAGGGATTGGGTAGCATTGCCCTCCACCACTGCATCCTAAGCTAGCCGATGAGCTGATGTGAGCTTCTGCATTGACCTGTACGGTAAGCTTGTCCTGAGCCTTTTTCATGGGACCTCCTTTCTTACCACAGAGTTTTTTTCTCAAATGCTGCAGAAGAGTAAAGTCCCAGGGACATCTTTTGTCTGCTTCCATTCTCACAGCATGATCTTTGTCCAACTTTCATTCTCCTGCTATGATATAATACCCGACAGAAACTTCATAAGGGAGAAAGAGTTTGTTTTAGTTTACAGTCCCAAGTAATAGTCCATCAAGGCAGGGAATTGAAGCAGCTGCTTATATCATGGCAGAAAGAAATGTATGTATACTTACCAGTACTCAGCCCCTTCTCTACACTTAGCACAGAGCCTAGGAAATGGCGCCACCCACAGTGGGTTGGGTACTTACCAGCCCCTTCTCTTCACTTAGCACAGAGCCCAGGAAATGGCACCACCCACAGTGGGCTGGGATCTGTCAAATCAATTAATATTAGTAAATAAGATTCCACCACCATTACCTCTCTACCTTGCTGCCACTAGCAGACATGCCCACAGGCCAATCTCAGTATCCCTCACTGAGACTTTTGTCCCAGGTAATTCTAGACCGTGTCTAGTTGGTAATTGGAACTAACAATCACAAGCATATTTGTGTTTCAAATGTTTTATTTTTTCCATTGCCTTTTCTGTAGAATTCTTAGGCCAGGCTTGAGACTGAGGGTAGGGCTGGGTACAGACCCATCTGGTCTTGTCTACCATTGTGGCAACTTGGCATTATCTGTTTTGTTCTTTGAGTTTCCTCAGGAGGTCTTCTTGTTTTGAGGAAGCTATCTACTGCTACAAAAACTCAGGTGTTGTGGATACCAAAGTCCATGGAGGTGACATTTATGAGACATGTCTGCAGGCAGTATCAGTGTTACTACAGAGAAGGTATGTTCTGATCACTGAACTATTAAATAAAGGAGAGGAAGCTCCCAGGCATGGAGGACCTTCTGTCAATATTATCATGACTGGGATCCTGGGATCCCATCATTGCTGATGCCTCCTGCAGCTTATGGAACTTAAAAGCTAAGTTCTGGTCTGACTAACTCCCACACTTACAGTGTGTGCCTTTTGGTCATTCCCAGGATCTGATGTCCATAGGCTGTCCCCAGCCCAGAAATCCCAAGAGACTCTTATTTCTGGAGGACTCATTTCCTGTGCCAGGCATTGCCCACTGCTGTGACTCTTGCCTGGTATGCTGACCCCAAGAAGGTTGAAGTTCCTGAGTACGGGGACGTTTCTCCTCCTTGCACCCCAAATCTAAACTGTTTTGCGATGAGTACATCTCTTTTGGCTAGTCTTGGCTCAGTCTTCTCTCTCCAGAATTCTGGCTGAATGTGTGGACTGGATCAGGGTCATGAAGCCTGGACCCAGCTTCCTCTGATGATTAAGACCTCCTCTGACCTTTCTGGCTCTCTTCCCTTGGGGAAAGTTCCTCCCTGAAGGCTTGTCTGGTAATCATTTCTCTAGAAAGGCTCTTCGGGATGATCATACCAGTTTGCCGGGCAGCTCCTGCGTTGCTTCTGAGTTGCAGGAGACAATACTTTTCCCATGATGGGCCACTCCCATGGGAGAAGGGGTGGGGTCTCTGCCTTTGGTCTTTGGGGAATGTGTGTTGGTACTGAAGTGCTTGCTGGCTTTTTCCCTCTATTGGCAATGCCAGGGACCAGGTGTGACCAGATGCTGTGACCCCCAACCATAAAATTATTTTTGTTGCTACTTCATAGCTGTAATTTCACCACTGTTACGAATCATAATGTTAATATCTGTGAAAGAGTCATTTGACCCTCAAAGCAGCCTCAACCTAGACATCTCTCTTCAACCCCAGTGGCATAAGATACACCCCACAGAGAACTGCTGGGTGAGTTTCCATGGCTTCTATCCTTCTGACTTTCTTCAGAAAGCCCAGGCACATGGTCAGACCTGAGGACGACGAGAAAAAGCTTCGCCTCCATTCTCAGATAGAACAAAAAGAATTTCTAGTTAGCAAACAGACCACTTCCAACTTGTTGACTCAGTGTCATACAATATTTCAACATTTCTTTCTTACACTTGAACACAAGATGTATTTCTTCCTCAGGAAAAAAAACAGTACGTCAGAGAAACATACCACACTTTACCACACTCACTGACTTGTAGTTGGTTCAGACCCCTCCTGGCACAGTGGTATAGGGATATAGGTTCTGATTCAGGACTGATCTGGAGACAAAGGGAGACAAGCAAGAGAAGCAAGAATCAGGACATGACACTGTCTCTCCAGCATGTCTCTTCCCTCTTCATGAGGTTTACCTCAAGTCTGTCACCAGGCAGCTTCTAGCCCCAGTGAGTCTCTTCCTTACCAATCGTCTGATCCCCTTCCCAAACTACCAACTTCTAGAGACTCCAGGACTCCAGCCTCAGCTAGGAATCTGCTCACATTTCGGAGTGGGATCCCCTAACGCTAATGGATATGAATATATTTCTGCCATTATCAGCACCTGCGTGGGTGTCCTAAAAGTAAATCATGAGTTCAGAGCAATTCAAGATCTTCTGGAACTTCTCAAAGCCCACGGAAAGGTGACCTCATCCTATTTTATGTGTATGTGTACACCGTCACTGTTTTCTGACACACTAGAAGAGGGCATTGGATCCCATTAAAGATGGTTGTGAGCCACCACGTGTTTTCTGGGAATTGAACTCAAGACCACTGGAATGGTAGTCAGTGCTCTCAACCCCTGAGCCATCTCAGGTGACCTCATCCTAATCACTGTTTCTCCCTGAGATGCTGTCATGCATGCGAGTCACCTCTTAAACTCTCTCTTCCCAGCTCCCATTGTAGGGGGATGGAAAGGGAAGGCTAGACATGCCCATTTTAATGCGTGTTAAGCTCACATTGCTCTTCCCATTCCTGATGGCAGGGCCAACCCCGCTTCTCTGCTTCGTTCTCTTAGGGAGGTCTTCTGTCTGCCCTGCAACTTCAAAAGTTCAAGGCTTGAAGTCAGCACCCACCGTGGGTAGCTGCCCTTGCCTGCTACAGGCTGACCTCTTCATCCTCAGCAGTTCTTGTCCTTTGGCCTTAGGTACAGTTCTCTGAGTGTGGAGGGGATTGGTAGACTAGGCCAGATTTTGACACTTAAACATCTTGTTTGGTCCTGCAGCTATTAGTGGGTTTTTATTACACTTAAAAGAGAACATTTCCCACAAATCCCTGGTTCCCACACATCCCTGATTCCTGACCTGCCTTGAGAAACTGGGTCCTTTGGCAGTCCTGATACCCTGGGGAGCATTCAGGCTGTGGGTGTGTTTGAGGTTCCCTGAGCCAGCTCCTTCCTGTGGTTCCTGGCTCCTCCTTTTCCTGTCCTGCCCCTGGAGGCACCAGAGTCTGCGAACCAGGCCTTTGTTGTCATGGCTTTGGAATAGCCGGAGCTATTTGTGGCACTCCCACGTAGTCCCTCTGGCCACACACATTTGCTCCAAGTGAGGACTGCACGCCCATGATCAGCATCGCGAAGACTGGGCAGGACTGACTGCTTCCTGTGTAGGTCCAGGGCAGAGAGCCTCTCCTGGTGCTGGTGCTGTCCTAACACGCAGGTGGATGCCGTGGAAAGGTGGCAGTGTGACCCATCATGCACCTGTGCTGATCTAGAGCCATCACTCATCTTCCTGAAGATACATACGGAGTTTACTCAGTGTTCTGTCCTGGTCCCCTGAAGTTCCCATGAATCTCTGCCTGCTCCAGAGCTGGTATATGAGAAGCAAGATGCTGGTGGGCTCTGTGGGTTGGCTCCTCTTAGGATTCATTACTTTCAGCTCACACAGGCTGTCACATTTAGGAACATATTTGAAAGATTTCTTCATCCTCCTCCCTTGAGCACAGGTGCCTCTGTGTGTGTGTGTGTGTGTGTGTGTGTGTGTGTGTGTGTGTGGTGTGTGTGTGTATTTGGAAGCTGTACCATTTTCTGTCATATCACTATGATAAAATATCCTGGCAAAAGCAACTTTAAGAAAGTAAGAGTTAGCCAGACGGTGATGGCACACGCCTTTAATCCTAGCACTTGGGAGGCAGAGGCAGGCAGATTTCTGAGTTCAAAGCCAGCCTGGTCTACAGAGTGAGTTCCAGGACAGCCAGAGCTATACAGAGAAACCCTGTCTCGAAAAACAAAAACAAACAGACAAACAAAAAAAACAAAAACAAAAAAAAAGTAAGAGTTGGGGATGGAGAGACAACTCAGTCTGACTAAGTATATTTGTTGCTCTTGCAGAGGACCTGAGTTCAGTTCCCAGCACCCACACGGTGGCTCCCAACTATCTGGAACTCCATTTCCGGAGAATCTGAAGCCCTCTCTGGTCTCTGTGAGGATAAGGCATTCACATGGTGCATGTGTGTAATATATACAGACAAAATACTCAGACCCATAAAATAAAAACATCTTTTAAAATCAGAAGGAAAGGAGTCATTTGGCTTACATTCCAAAATTACCATCTATCATTGAGAGGACATCAAGGAAGGAACTTGAGTCAGACAGTCACATACACACTTATGAGCAGAGGATGCTTCCTCCTCAGTTCTCTTTATTTACTCAAACAATGCACAACCCAAGCCTAGGGAATGGTGCCACCCACAGTGGGCTTCCCATATCAATGAATAGAATCGAGACAACCTCTCAAAGACACACCAATAGGCAAATCTGACCCTAGATAATCCCTCCCTCCTTGAGGCTCTCTTCTCAAGTGGTCGTAGGTTCTACCAAGTTGGCAGTTAAAACTAACCATAGGTGTAAAGATTCATTTAAGATATTGGGGGAAAGATGGACTCTGAACTGTCCCCCTTCCACTTACTAATTTCTAATGCTTAGAGTTTTGAATGCTCTCATGAGGGCAGGTAGAGGAAACAGGGGGACATGTTGAGCTGACTAACTGAGGATGGAGGGGAGGGATGTGTTAGAGGCTAGAGCTGGGAGTCCTGGTATTCACCTGGAGAGAAGGAGAGGAAGGAGTCCAGGTTGCCTCTTTGAGCTTTGGACATGCTGAAGCACTGCAAGTTATTTGTTAATACTGGGCCCAAACCCTCTTGACTTAGCTGGTCCTGCCTCCATAAGAGTTTCTCTCCCTCCCACTCAATCCTTGACTCTATGACCATTGTTCTTGAGCCAGTCTGTGTTCTGTGGTATGAATGCAATACTAAATAGACCCACTTGGCTCCTCCCTCACCAAAAGCAAGGTGAATAGCAAAGAAATCTGAAACAAAAGAAAACTTTACTTGAAAGGGTATTGAGAAAAAAAGGTTGGGGACTATGGTAAAAACCCCAAACAAACAAACAAACAAACAACAACAACAACAAAACACCAAGCACTGAGGGCTGGTGTCGGGAGATTGCCCATTCAGTACGGAGCCTGCCTCGGGAGCAGGGGGACCTCTCTAAGTTTGAGCCCTAGACCTAATGTAAAAATCCTGGGCAAAGTGGTGTATACTTGTAATTCCAGATCTGGGGTAGGCAGAGACAGAAAGATTCCTGGGGCTCACTGACAAGCCTAGAGTATTTTCTGAGTGACAGGATATTTCAGGAAGTATTTAAAAAAGCTTCATCCTATGTTATCACCGTCTAGTCTGGGGCCCAGCGACCCCACTGCCTCCATTGCTAGCCCCACGCAGCGACCGGCCATCTCACAGTTCTCTTGCTGCAACTCTAGAGGCTTGTAATTTGTCAGTCAGACTTATATTATTTAAGTTTTCAAGCCACAAAATGCTCACGCTCTGAACTCAAAACTCAATTGAAATAAACACAAGCTACACAGTTAGATAGGGCAAATGCACCCCACTTAATATTTAATCATCTACCTAAGAAATCCTCAATACTTACGGCTCCCAGGGCTGTGTGGTTCTGGCTCCTTTTCCTCTCCTATAGGCTCCATCTTATTGCTTCTTCTCCTTCCCTTCTTTCTCTCTCTGTATCACTGTACTTGTCTCTAAAATTCTCAGCCTGCCTTCCTTTTCCACTGCCCAATCACCGGCTCTTACCTTATCTTGTGCCTGCACCCACCTGCATATGGACAGCAATTCACAGCAGGACAGTGGGAGACAGTTTAAAACCGAGGTGGAGTCCTCCTTAAGAATAGCATTGAAGGCTGACCTCTGGCCTCAGCATGCACACACACAAATGTGCAGACGGATTTAAACACAGATATTCGTTTGTACACATGAACACACGTAAATTAAATTAATCAATTAATATCCCAGATTCAGTACCTTAAAACAACAAACATCTGTTATCTGTTATCTATTATCTCAGGAAGCTTCCAGCCAGCTGTTGCTCTGGGCTGGAATTTTCTTTAAAGGCTCAGCTGAGGTTGAAGGATCCACTTCCAAACTCTCTTACATGGTCATGGATGAGCCTTGAGGTCCTTGTGGGCTGTGGACCTCGAGGCCTCCGTTCTCCAGTGATAGATGGTGAAGGCTCCCTTCATGATCTCAGCTATCACATGGCAGCAGTCTTCTCCCAGTGCAGAAGAGAGCATCCCCCACGGTAGAGAATGCAGCCTGACTATAACCTAACCTTGTAAGTGACAGACCACTTCTCCTATTGTATTATACTCATTTGAAGTGAGTTCATGGGTCCAGTTCATGCTCAAGAGGAAGGAAACTAAGTTCCACCCATTTTCTTTCTTTCATTTTATAATTTACTATGTATTACTTATACATAATTAGCTTCACTAATGTTCATCACACACATATACACATACACATATACATATGTAATGTATGTTGATCACATGTACCCTGTCCCCCACCCAGTCTTTTGATCTCCCCTTCTTCCCACCTAGTTCTGCTTCTGTGTCATGCCTCCTCCTTTTTGATGGCCCAATGAATTTCATTAGGGCTTTGGAGAGAGGATAGGATTGAATTGATGGCTGTATATTTAAGCACCAGGGAAAATGGGGATTGGCTTTGAAGATGTTCCTAGAGATTTTTAAAGATATATATTTCAAATATTATTTATAGTTTTTATATAGCCAATAAATTTATACAAGACTCCTTAGCTGGAAACCTTAAGGCATCTATGTTTAAGATTTCTGAATTTTTAAGGTTTAAAAAAGATAGTCAGTACACATACCATGTGTTATATAAAAACCCCTGGTGGGGCCTGGGGCCACAACCTGTAATTAAGTGCATAGAAATGTCTACAGTAAAATTATGAATATTCATGTCATGGAGGATAAATATAGACTCTGAATTACCTCATGTCAGCTAAGGGCAAATTTATAGACACATGACTTTATGCCAAATGGAGAACAACCCTCCCCTGGACAGCCACCTTAGCGGAAGCAGGTAGGAAGCTGTTGCCTCATGATGAGCGTAGAATAACGTGCTTACGCAGGATAAATTCTGCCCACTCAGCAGGGCTGTGTTTGACTGATCCCCCCATATCTGCAGTGCGGTGGCGTTTGTGGTTGGGCTTTCGGAAGCCGTTGGGTTGGAAGTGTGGCACTCTCAGGGTTTGGGTCTGTATCTTTCATAAGAGATAGCAGAGGGCTCTCCTATTTCCTTCTGCATATGGAGACTTTCTGTGAAGCTGGAAGCAGATACTCCAGCCATCAGATCTGCTGGAGCTTGACTTTGGTTTTCTGGCCTTCAGCGTTCCGTGAACACTGACTATTTTTTTTTAAAGATTCATTATTTATTTATTTATTTATTTATTAAAAATTTTATTAGATATTTTCTTTATTTACATTTAAAATATTATCTCCTTTCCTTCTTTCCCCTCCAAAACCCCCCTATGCCATCCCCCCTTCCCCTGTTCACCAACCCATCTATTTATTTATATGAGCACACTGTAGCTGTCTTTAGACACACCAGAAGAGGCCATCAGATCCCATTATAGATGGTTGTGAGCCACCATGTGGTTGCTGGGAATTGAACTCAGGACCTCTGGAAGAACAATCAATGCTCTTAACCACTGAGCCATCTCTCAAGCCCCACACTGATTCTTTATAAGCCACCTAAACTTACACTTTACTTCTATAATTCTCTAGCTATTTTAAGTTGTGTATGTGTGTGGTGTGTGGATGTGTGTATGGTGTATGTGTGTGGGTATGTTGTATGTGTGTATATATATGGTGTGTGTGGTGTGTATGTCTGTGTATGGTGTATGTGGGGGGATGTAGTGTGTATCTATGAGTGTGTGTGTGTGTGTGTGTATATATGGTGTGGTATATGTGTGTGTGGTATGTGTGTGAGTGTGTGTGGTATGTATGTGGTGTGGTGTGCGTATGTTCTTAAGTACTCATAGGTGCATGTACCCATGTATGTATGTATGTATGTATGTATGTATGTATGTATGTATGTATATGTATGAGAATGTGGGATGTGTGTATGTTCATATATGCACAGGTGCATGTACCCATGTTTGTATGTGCATGTAGAAGCCTGAGGATGATATCTAGTACCTTCCTCTATTATTCTGCACCTCAGTGTTTTGAGGTCTCCCCTCGAAGATGAAGCCTACCACTTCCACCCCACTGATTGGCCAGTGAGTCCTTGCACTCTTCCTGTTTCTGCCCCAACCTGGCGCTGGGACTACAGAGACGGTATCAGCTTTTATGCGGATAGTGAGGATCCAAACTTAGGTCCTCCTCCTTTCCCAGCAAGCACTTTACCCATGGAACTGTCCCCTCAGCCATTAAACAGTTACTAAAGTAACGATATTCACTTCAGGAGGAAGTCCCCTGAGACCAATGAAAGCAGCGAGTGCTGTGTTTAGCTGCTTCCTGCACAAGGCCTTTGCTAGGTGACTTAGGAGCTTTCCCTCTGGGAGGGGCGGATTCTGCCTCTCTATCTTCAGAGTCTGCACTTTTCTGGTCTCCCACCTGAGAAAGCAGAGTGTTGGCAGAAATGAGTGGAGGAATCCTGAGTTAGACCTTGGAGACAGTTGGTGCTTCCCCTCCGTGTTGGAGAGTTCTCATTTTCAGGAGAGCAGCCCTGACAGTCAGTTCACAGCTGACCCATCTGCTGACCACAAGGAATCTAAAAGCGAGTTGAGATTCCCAATAGACTCTTGGAAACTCTTAACAGGTTAAGTTAGTTGGGTAGCAACAGCCAATGGCTAAAGCTTAGAGCTTGGGAAGCTCTGAGCTCTCCAGATGTGGTGCTAACAAAGCAGCACGGCCCTCATTAGACCTTGAAGCAACTTGTTTTCTTATTAATGCTTGGAAAATAAATTCTTAATAATCCAGTGTTTCCATAGCTCTCAGCACAACTCCCCTGAGCTCATCTGAGCAATACAGGCTCCAGATTCAACGAGCCAGATAGAACAATTCATGGGTGTTTACAGCTCCCCGCAACCTCAGTTTCTAGATCCAGCTGATCTATGGTTTTGTTACAGAATTGTAACCTCCAACCATTTATCCCAAAGAGAGCTTAAATCAGGTGCTTTTTTGTTGAGCGTCCTCCAGAAGCCTCTCCCCAGCCAGATGCTGCTTGGATTTATGCTGCTCAGGCATCTGCTGCAACCAGCAGCCAGGATTTCAAAATCAACACCAGAGATGTGCTAATGCTAATGCTGCCCCCCCAACCCCTTTACTTGCTTTTTTTTTTTTTTTTTGCTCTTTCTTTTTCAGAGGTGCAGGTGTCTGTGGCCTGTTTATGAGGTGTAGCACCATGCTGGGTGCCTGATAATTAGTTCTTAACACAGTGGGGTTTGGGCGATTTAGATGTCTGCAGGTGCAATACTAAGTATTTGGGGGAGAAGGTGTGCTTTGATTTCTTGTGGTGCTGGGGATTAAACTCAAGGCCTTGTCCATGTTTGTTAAGTACTTTACCTCTATGTCATAGCTCCACCTTTTCCTGGGGTCTTAGGGTGCTGTGTCAAATTGAGGCTCATTCCTCTGGAAAAGAACAGCTGATAGTTCGGGTTGGAGATTATGCAAATTAAACCAGTACCCTGGATCTTTTGTGGTAGGTTTAGAATACTGAGTGGTACACTATCGTCTTCCTTTAGTATCACTTTTAACGCCATTCCAGTTCATCTCTGATGGCACTCTAAGGAGAATGATCAAAAGCCACAGAGGCAACAAAGCCACGATCTTTTTGATTTTTTATTTTAGAATTCGGGGCTCTTAGAGCTCCTATGTGACAGAAAAGAAGAAAAGATGTTTTGTTCTAAAGGGGGAAGAGTTGGGGCAGTGGGGAGGAACCAGTGTTTGCTGAAGTTCTTAGGTAGGGGCTTGACTTTCTTAGTTCCACATAGTTTCCACCGGGCTGCCAGGAAGTTAAATAATGTCGCCCACCAAGTCCCAATTGGATGGTAATAGGGACTTTAAAATGAGGGCATAGTTGACATGCCAGCGGTTGGAGTTTTGATCTGCATCTGTCTGGAAATGAGAAACATCCCGTCCTGGTGACAAGCCAAGAGGCCTCCCGCTCAGATGGAGAGGGGCAGGAGTTGGTCCAAGGCATAGAGGGGAGTCCACAAATCCACACAGTGGATGGTGGTTCTGAGGTCTCCAAAGAATGCAAATGAACATTTCTGATGCTTATAAAAATATCTATCCCCAGGACGTGTTCTATATTTATGCTCCCACTGCCTGATCCGGGAGGGTAGGTCAGATTATATTTCAAAGCACTTCCTTACTGAAACATTCTTAGCAAAGGATGAAAGAAATAGGGCGGGGCCCAGAGTGGAAGTTGAGTCAGGCAAGGAGAATGAATTAGGACTCTGAGATTTGGGGGGAGAGCTAAAGAGAGGCCACCGTGATCTAAGTGGGCAGAAGAAATCCTTCAGGCTTGCGGTCAGCTGTAACAACCAGCACGGCAGGGCAAGGAAGAGAACTGAAGACAGCCAGTGGGGGGCGCTGCAAAGCCTGTGCGCATTCCCAGTCCCCTTCAACTTCAGTTGAAAACCCCATCACTCGGCATTTTTGATGGATTGAAGAAACTGTCTATCAAAAATTATGCACCGTAGGGGTGGGAGGTAGGAAGAAGAAAAAGTATTTGCCGTGCAGGCCCGAGGACTGAAGCTTGAGTCCTTTAAACGGTGTAAAAGGCTGAATACATGTTGTCATCCCAGCATTCCTACAGTGAGATGGGAAGCAGAGACCGGAGAATTGCCGGAAGCTCTTATATGCAGCACAGTAGCAGAAAGGAGAGAGAAAGGGAAGGAGAGAGAGAGAGAGAGAGGGAGAGAGAGAGAGAGAGAAGAGAGAGAGAGAGAGAGAGAGAGAGAGAGAGAGAGAGAGAGAGAGAACTCGCTCTAAAGACAAGATAGAAAGAACTGGCTTCTGAAAGTCTCTACTCTCTCGCACATGTGCACACACATATGCGCACGCACATGCATGCACATGCATACATGCATATGTACACACACTAAATAAAATTTTTAGAAAGTATGTACTAGTTGCTTAAGATGCTGTATCAAGCTTTGAAATGGTCTCTGTGGCTACAAAGGTCATCCCTCTTCGAGAAGATGATATGAGATATTCTGTAACGGAGAGCCCTCCCACTGGAGGGGTGTTTGTGAGTGTGTGTGTGTGTGTGTGTGTGTGTTCATGGGTTAGCAAGTAAGAATCATGCTGCCATGCTTGTCAACTTGAGTTTGAAGCTCAGAGCCTGTGTGGTAGAATGAGAAAACCTACCCCTAGGTTGTCTTTGGATCTTCACGCCTTGGTCTTAGGAAGCTCATATGCACACACAAAATAAATAAATAAATATAACTGGGGGGAGTGTAAAAAAAGTTGGGTGTGGTGATTCAGTCCTGTAATCCCAGTCTTCAGGGAGGCTGAAGCAGGAGGATTGCTATAAGTTTGAGGCCAGCATGAGATAGTGAGTTTCAGGCCACCCTGGGAAAACCTGGGAAACCTTGAGTTCAGCTTTGGAAACAGTTAAGTTTTGATTATCTCTGACAATGTAGGCAGACTGACATTTGGGTTCCATCAGCATCTGGATATGTTTAGTTCAGACTTTCATCACTATAATAAATACCAGGGATGATCTGTTCTGGCCAATCTCTTGACTGAGTCTCCCTTCTCAGATGGCTGAAGGCAGTGTCAAGTTGACAGTTAATGCTAACTAGGACAGATGGGGACACAGACACACAGCATAAAAAGGATACCATGAGATCTACAAGAACATATGGAAGGAAGCCTTGTTCTTCTCATTTTAGGACTGACTTTGGCACCTACGGAAAGAGTTGCTCAACTGACTTGCTCATGATGGAGTCATGGGCCAAATGCCTCTTTTTGCCCTCTCTGAAACATAGGCTGAAAAAGTACATCACTCTTCCACCCTGAGACAGGACTAGCCAGATGTCTCTTTCTCCACATCTAGAATAACCCTGGGAGGTACACCTCCCTCCCCTCTCCACGTCCCCTATGGACATCTGATGTGCTGTTCTACAGGCTTAGATTCAAACTCTAGTCTTCCTTGAAAACCCTCCAGGGGGGATATAGTTCCTTATTAGTGAACATGGGCCTTGTTGGGCCTTGTCCCTCATGATATGGCTGTGAGGCTCACACAGGAGGAACGCTATGCAAAGCCTGAGCACACGCCTCTCTCGGGCCAGGTGGTAAGCCATGTTAGACCTTTCGGTCTCCTTCTACCTCGTTCACTGATGCTAGCCTGTGAGCTTCTATGGGTTCTACTGTTCCCCACCCCCCCCC
>JADRCD010205110.1:0-12416 GCA_019843815.1 Montemys delectorum | reverse complement strand
GAGAGAGAGAGAGAGAGAGAGAGAGAGAGAGAGAGCAAGAGCAAGAGAGAGGGAGTTTCAAAGTGCTCCTAGAGGAACTGTAGTTATCCTGAATATCTCTACAACCAAACCTCAACAAGGCACATGATTTCTGCCATTTAATTATTTGTTTATGTCTGTGGAGGCTGTGCACAAATTGTATTCTTTTATCCCTCATTACTGAAGTTATGGACTGCTAAAATTATGGTAAATAGCAGCTAAATTATAGCAGGAAACTGTATGCAGCAGCTTTAACAACTATGTCCTCAAAATCTGTCAGAAATCTGTTGTCCTGTGCTTACCTTCAGAATCATAAAGTTTAAAGGCTTCAGTTGTTCACTTTCATACAAACATAGAATTGAGCCTGAGTTTTAAGAGATCATTCTTTTGCAAATATCCATCTGCAGAACAATCCAGTAGAGAACCTTTTGTCAAGAGGCATTAGGAAAAGCCCAATATGCCACAGGTAAGAATGAACTTGAGCCTTGAGTCCAGCACTGTATTAAATACTTTTGTTGTTTCTATGAAATAAATATCTGACAACATTTCAAAATGAAGGTTTATTTTTGTTACAGTTTGAGGGGTCAAAGTCCATTGTGTCCTGAAGGAGATGGAGACAGAACAGTGAGGTGTTTGCTCATTGGTGTTCTGTGGTTGTTCATTGTTTCTACAGCCAAGAAGCCTAGAGTTAAAAGCTGATAGTCTTGACCTTTTTAACTTTTTATGAAGTCATATAACCCAGTCCCTGGAATGATGTTGGAATGATTCAGGGTGGGTCTTTCTTCCTCATCTAAACCTCTCTAGAGACCCCCTTACAGACATGGGCAGAGGTCTGTCTCTCAGATGACTCCGAATCCAGTTGTAGTGACAGTAAGCCCCCACTCCTTCCTTTTTTCATTCTTTGTAAAGCTGAGGCCTTTATGGAGAGTCACTACCAGCTATTCTTTGCCTTCTGGTTTAAATCTAAAGTGTGTCATGACTAATCAGCCCAGCCTCTGGACCATTGGGAGTCATAATGGAGATTCTGTAACCTGTTCTGTGGTGTTTATTAGGTGTTGATTGTAGAGTTCCATACAGTCAAAGGCATCACAAAACAGGCACAAGTGTCCCTGAGAAGCTCCTCTCCTGTCAAGATTAAGTGCAAATGCCTTTGTTTTTTTCTTTTCTACTTTGAGAATAGAATAAGTATTATAAGAACAAAATTCTTCCCTGATCACTCTTATAAAACACTTTTGTGTTTGACCCTCCAAGGACTAAGAATTGGACACATTGTTCTTTACTCATTTCTCAAGTGTCAAAAGAGAATTGAGTTTAAAGGCTCCAATTCCCTTTCAGGTTGCAGTGTCTAGCTAGATGGATTAGCATTCAGCAGTGTTGGGGAAATTTCAGATGATTTGCACATTTGCAAATTGTCCAGACCTATAATGAAATCTCAGACTAAGGAGATACATCATGGCATGAGCTTTCCTCCACAGAGGTCAAATATTTTAGGCCAATTCACTCATCGTCTGCCTTGGCACCATACATTTAAGATAGCCAGAGACTTCTTGGATGGGTCACAGGCACATCACGAACTTCTTGCCTCTGCGATGTCCTGGCCTCTAGTCCTAAATGTGGCCCTCAGTGACACTTCACATCTTACCTGTGTGTACACTCAGTGCCTTGGTCCAGTGTCCAAGTTGGTGTCATTTTCCTGCTCTCCTCATTGCCCCCATGCACAGGAAAGTACTATAAATTCCATCGTCTACTCCCACTCTTACAACAGGATGTGTGTCCTTGTTCTTACCCTGCCTGTGCTGTGCTGTGGGCGCTGTTCCTTCACAGCCCATACACATCAGTCTGGCAACCGTTTCCATCCTATGCATTCAATTTTATTTTGACTAAAGTGTTCCTTCAAAACAACATATTTCAAGACTCTTATATTAAAAATAGATACACACTTTCATTTGACTGGATGACCATTCTTTTCATTGCACCTAAACCTTTCCTCCTCTCCATCCCTCATTACTTCTCTCACAGTATCCTGGATTCTAGAGCAACTTCATTAGACTCTATGACCTTAAAAAACTCCCAAAGACCCATCTAAAAGTCTTTGTTTGGGTAACCTCAGATGAGCCCATTCAGATGAGCCCACTCAGATGAGCCCACTCAGATGAGCCCACTCAGATGCGGCTTCTCTAGCCCTTTCATTTTTATTTATTTATTTTTTTGTTGTTGTTCTTTAAAACGTAGCATTTTATTCTTTTTTTTAAAATTATGTTGAATTGATTTTGTTGGACAAACATATTTTTGAAAGCAATAAGATGATGAAGGTTGTGCTGAATGTAAGTGGAAGATGAATGTAGTCTTGTTCTTACTTTTCTATTTATATGTTTATTTTTGTCCCATAGAAACAGAAGAGATCATTTTGACACAGAACAGTCTTTGTTTAATTCAGACACCTGAATTTTTGAGTTTTTCTGGGGCTCTTACAAATCTGTACATTGTAGATACATCTATATGTGTAAGAATACATATGTGTGTATATATGTATGTATGCATGATATGCATTTATGTTTGATAGAAGATATTTTAGTTATGCTAAATATTTTGGGAAAAAAATAAGTTTTTATTTTGAAATCTATTTTAAAGCATGGACAAGTATATTTTGCAGGTCAAAATGTTTAAGTGCAAATTTCAAATGTTCTTTTTTGTAAAAGTCATCAAAATAATTAATAATAGTTAAATGCCTCTTAAATATACATGATATGTTCTGAAATAATATGCACTCAACCAGTTTTTAAAATCTGTCTGGAACATTAAACATGATAGAAGTAGAAAAAAATCTCTTATGAAGTCGTCTATGAAAGGAAGTTGTGAAAAGCTCCTGATTAGACAGAAACTGTTCCATCTCCAAGGGAGAATATGCAGTGTAACTGTGGTTTCATAGAATGAGTTGGGTAGTGTTCCTTCTGTTCTATTTTGTGGAATAGTTTGAAGAGTATTAGTATTAGGTCTTCTCTGAAGGTCTGATAGAATTCTCCACTAAACCCATCTGGTCCTGGGCTTTTTTTTTTTTTTTTTTTTTTTTGGGTTGGGAGACTTTTAATGACTGCTGCTACTTCTTTAGGGCTTATGGGACTGTTTAGATCATTTAGCTGATCCTGATTTAACTTTGGCACCTGGTATCTGTCTAGAAAACTGTCCATTTCGTCCAGGTTTTCCAATTTTGTTGAGTATACGCTTTTGTAGTAGGATCTGATGATTTTTTGAATTTCCTCAGTTTCTGTTATTATACCTCCTTTTTCATTTCTGATTTTGTTAATTTGCATACTGTCTCTGTGCCCTCTGGTTAGTCTGGCTAAGGGTTTATCTATTTTGTTGATTTTCTCAAAGAACCAGCTCTTGGTTTTGTTTATATAGTTCTTTTTGTTTCTATTTGGTTGAATTCAGCCCTGAGTTTGATTATTTCTTGCCAGCTACTCCTCTTGGGTATATTTCCTCCTTTTTGTTCTACACCTTTCAGGTGTGCTGTCAAGCTGCTACTTACTGTAAGATCTCTCTAGTTTCTTTTTGGAGGCACTTAGTGCTGTGAGTTTTCCTCTTAGGACTGCTTTCATTGTGTTCCATAAGTTTTGGTATGATGTGTCTTCATTTTCATTAAATTCTAGAAAGTCTTTATTTTCTTTCTTTATTTCTTTCTTGACCAAGTTATCATTGAGTAGAGCATTGTTTAGTTTCCATATGTATGTGTGCTTTCCGTTGTTTTTGTTGGTATTTAAGACCAGCCTTAGTCTGTGGTGATCTGATAGGGTGCATGGGAATATTTCAATCTTTTTGTATCTGTTGAGGCCTGTTTTGTGAATGATTATATGGTCAGTTTTGGAGAAGGTACCATGAGGTGCTGAGAAGAAGGTACACTCTTTTGCTTTAGGATGAAATGTTCTATAAATATCTGTTAGATCCATTTGGTTCATAACTTCTGTTAGTTTCACAGTGTCTGTTTAGTTTCTGTTTCCATGATCTGTCCATTGGTGAGAGTGGGTGTTGAAGTCTCCACTATTATTGTATGGGGTGCAATGTGTGCTTTGAACTTTAGTAAAGTTTCTTATATGAATGTGGGTGACCTTGCATTTGGAGCATAGACGTTCAGAATTGAGAATTCATCCTGGTAGATTTTTCCTTTGACCAGTATAAAGTGTTCTTCCTTATCTTTTTTGATAACTTTTGGTTGAAAGTTGATTTTATTCAATATTTGAATGGCTAATCCAACTTGTCTTTTGAGATCATTTGCTTGGAAAATTGTTTTCCAACCTTTTACTCTGGTAGTTTCTGTCTTTGTCACTGAGGTATGTTTCTTGTATGGAGCAAAATGCTGGATCCTGAGTCTATTGATTTTAAGAGATATTAAGGTGTTGGGGCAGGTGATGTGTCCTCCTCACCTCTGATCCTATGATCCTAGGCATGTTGGAACTCCTGGGAGTGGAGCTTCCTCTGGGTGTTGTGGGACTTGCTGTGGAGTTCATGCCGAAGGTCTGCTCAGGGCACCAGCCCAGACTGGAAAGCTAGCCCTTGCCCTACTTGATTTGTTTTGGATGTTCATTTCAATCTTTTAAAATTGATTTTTTTAATCACCACCATTTTGAAGCTATTCAGATAATCCCAGACTGACTACAATGATTTGACTTACAATGTTTAGGCATTTAGTAGAATCTGTGCTTAGAATTTTGACCTTTTCTCTAGATGTTGATGTTTAGTCTGATTCTCTCAGGACAGAAGCAGGAAGCTCTCAGTAAGTATCAAGAGCATGGTTGTCTACAGTGTTCCATGTTGCTAAAATAGAATGTTCAGTTGGTTAGATGCATTCAGGGCATTTCTACTGCACTGATTTTCTACTTAAATTGAATTGATTGAGACACAGCCTCCATCATAAGTGAAGGGCCATCTCTACTTCTTTAGAAATTCCTTTTCTTGAGTCTTTCAACTCACCCTTTATTGCTTTTCAGATTTCTTTCCTTATACTCTACCACTAAGGGCTAGTTGATATCGCCTTTGCACTCTTCATCTTCTATTTCTTGACATTTCTAGAGATTCTCAATTTCATATATCTGGATGATATATATCACTAAGGGTTAGTAGATATCACCTTTGAACTCTTATTCTCTATTTCTTGACATTTCTAGAGATTTACCTTCTCCATTCAATAGATCCCATACCAATTCTGTCCCAGAAGTGTATATTCTACTCCATTCATCATGCTTTTACCTTGCTGAAACCATTCAGAGCTTATTCTTACTCCATTGCTTCTGGTTATTGTCTTAAAATGTGACTTCACATTGCTTTCATAGCTCATAAGCATGGCATATGCAGTATTTCACAGTCTTACAACTGCCTGATCACTACTGGTTTTCCACCTGGACTTTATTTTGCTATACCATCTTATTTTATAGAATTTTATTTTTATTTTATCATATTTTATTTTATGGGTGTTTTATATGTGTGTCATCTGTATGCTTGGCACCCATGTAGGCCAGAACAGAGTATTGGAACTCCTGGTATTGGAGTTACAGATAGTTGTAAGCTACCATGTGTGTACCAGGAATCAAACTCAGATTCTCTGAAGATGCAGCCAGTGATCTTATCCATGGAGCCATAATACAAGTTTCTTAAAAACATCAAATTATTTCACATTTGCTCATTATTCTGTATTGGCTAGAGAGTGATTTGTAGTCACCATAGTTTGATTTTGAATGAATGAGCCAAAGCAAAAGAACAAATATGTAGGGTTGACCATGTGTATGGATATATGGATGGACAGGTGGATAGATAGATAGGTAGATAGATAGATAGATAGATAGATAGATAGATAGATAGATAGATAAGTAGATGATATATAGATGATAGATAGATAGACAGATGATATAGATAGCCCAACAAACAGACTACAAAAGAACATTAAATCAGGTGTTCAAAACATCCAGTAGAAATTGACTGGAATTGCCCTGTTGTGGTCTTCAGCTGAAGTTCCTGATTGAAAGTGTCCTGAGCTGAGCAGTATTCCCCAAGGTGAGGCTGCCAAGTAAAGGAACAAATAACAGAATAAAGATAACATCATCACTCTTAGGGCACATGACATCCAGGAGGAACCAATGGAGAATAGTGGAGTCAATCAGTTGGAGTTTCCTGTTTGAGCTTCCTGTCTATGGATGAGCTTGCCATAGCTGAACTTCTGGCTTCTCTTTCACTCTGTAGGCACTCTTGGATTATGATATGCACAGTAACAGCCCCAATAAGAAACAGTTTACCTTGTAGCCATCCTGTTCTCAGGGGCACAATAGTTTTACTCATAAGCTCCTTTGTTGTTTGTTCTCTTCTCTCCCTGTCACAGAGGTAGAGGAGTGGTGCTAGATCATTGCCAGACAAGGGACCTTTGAAGTCACTTTGAGATAAGCACATTTGCATCTGAAATGGGAGGAGACAATCCTTCTTTCAGAGTCAGCTTCTTAATGAGACTATACATCACATGAAAGTTTGTCAATATAATGTACATTACATTCATTTTCTCTTCTGACCCTTCTACTTCTATGATTCTTCCTCTCTGGTCCTCTTAGCTAACTTCTAGTTATCGTGAATATTCCCAACTGAATAATGATTCCATCTCACAGTTGCTACCCTAGAAGTGTCTATGGAACATAAAAAATAACACACAAGAAGTTTCAGATGACTGTGGTGGGTTGAATATGCATAGCCCAGGGAGTGGCACTATTTGTAGGTGTAGCCTTGTTGTAGGAGGTGTGTCACTGTGGGTGTGGGTTTTAAGACCCTCATCCTAGCCAATATTCTACTAGTAGCCTTCAAATGATGATGTAGAACTCTCAGCTCCTCCTGAACCATGCCTGCCTAGATGCTGCCATGCTTCTTGATGATAATGGGCTAAACCTCTGAACCTATAAGCCAGTTCCAAATAAATTTTGTCCTTTATGAGAGTTGCCTTGGTCATGGTGTCTGTTCACAACAGTAGAACCCTAAGGCATTGACCTAAGTTTCTCTTACAGAATTCAGTACCTTGTATGCTAATTGATGTCCTCCAGCCACATCTACTCCTGTGAGTAATGAGTTGAGTCTTGAACAAAGGCTTACCAGCATGGAAAAATGTTGTGATAGACTGAAGTTTTATATCTGTACTCAGTATGATTCTTGCTGCCAAAAAATGATTAGTAGCATTTTCTGAAACAACAAAGTTGGGCCATTCCTAACCAGAAATTTGCTCTGAAAAATTGACCATTCTTATCAGGTGATAGCAATCACTTCTTAAGTCTACCCATTTACTATTTTTGTGTAAAGTAGACATATATTGAACAGGTACATTTACTAAGGGAAAATGAATAATGACCATAAGTAACCCAAAGTTATTAATGGTTTGTTCATGAATGTAGCAACTTTATAATCTCTCATTTTAGAAATATGCTGATTTTCTAAATACCTTGTACTAATCTCGATGCATCTTGTACAAAAATTATTTAATAAGAACATGTGAAAAACACTCAGAGGCATAAGCAACTCCACCCAGTTGCTGATTGGCTAAAGACACCTGGAGATACACCACTCACTATACTGTAGTAGGAGCATCTGTGGAAGACACTCAGAGACACACAAAAGACACTCAGATGCCCACTAGCCACCATGTACATGGTCAGATGGAAGATACCCAGGGTATGTGGTGGACAGATAGGCATGAGAGAGAATAGTGTGTACACTATAAAGAGAGGCAGAACTGGAGACTAGAGGGTGGTGAAGATCAGCCTGGTCTGAGTAGCCTGTGCTGCCAACTGAGGCCATGGTAATGTGTCAGTCCTGCTGTCACTGGGGGCTGTGCCAGGGTCTGTGGCTCTGCATCAGTAGGAATCTGTGTCAATGTTCATGACCCATATTACCACCAAAGTCCATGCAAATGTCCTTGTCTGGGGCTGCCTCCTAGAGCCATCTCCAAGAGCTATACAGAGTTATTCCTTACCATCTGTGACATTCAGTAGAGCTGGTCCTGCCACTTGCCAGGCAGTGTGGAAAACCTTACCCCTTAGGGTGTGAGAGCAGGAGAGCTGGCCCTGCCCCTTGCTTCCTAGCTGCAGCATTTAGGAGAGCATCCCTGCTCTTCACCTGGAAAATGTGGGAGAGCTCGTCTTGGTGGCATGAGTGTGGGAGAACTAGCTCCAGTGCAGGAAAACTGGCCCTATTACATGCCCCAGTCCTCTGAAGAGGAGGACTTGTACCTTTCCTGGGCAGCATGTTAGAGTTGGCCCTGGTAGTGCAGGCATGGTAGAGTCAGCCCAAGGGTGTGAGTGTGGGAAAGCTGTCCATGCCCCTAGACAAGGCAATGTTAAAGAGCTGGCTCTAGTGGTGTGAGTGCAGGAAGCTGGTAAGCTGAACAACACAGCCAACACTCAGGCCCAGATCCAAGGCTTTTACTTAGCCCACCCCAAAAATCTACCCCAGTTCTGAATTGCAAGTGCACATGAAGGGGCCATTACTGCATAACCAAACTTGAAGGATCTGCATGACACAGGGTAACAACAGAATATCCAAGAGGAGTCCCAGTGAGGTTCCAGTATTGATAGTACAGCTGAAGGCAGAGGCCTCAAATCAGACCAATGACTCATTCCAATAAACATTTGCAAGTAAAGCTGTTTTGGGCCAAGAGATATACTTCGTGATACACTGTGACATACCATAGCTTCCACAATAAGACGTATTTTTTATTTTTATGTTTTTTTTGTTGTTTCCATTTTTATTTTTTGTTTTCTTTTGAGGATAAGCTTCAAGGGTAGATATGGAGGGATAGGGAGAAGATTAATATTGGGGATATGATGTGAAATTCACAAAGAATCAATAAAAAGTTTTAAAAACAATTGTATATTTGATTCAACATATGCATCAAAAATATGCACATAGTAGTACCCCTTATTTTCTGTTCCACTTACCATTAGAAATAAAAGAGTTCAAGGTCCCAATGACAAAACTACTCAGTGTAAGCAATATTGGAAACTGGAGTAAATAGACCTATGTTTTGTGCTTACAGGAAGCATCTAGTTATGACACATTTTAATGGGTATCAATCAGTCTGTGCTTGTGCTCTGTGAGAAGATGTGGTGAAACAAGCAGTTATCCAGCTTCTTCCATCTCACTGGCCTAGCTAGGCCTTAAAGGCCTCAGAGTTTTGAAGTTCTCCATTGGCCATTCTGCATCTGATCATCCATAAAAGACGGATGTTTTCCAGATTTTTAGGTGCAGTTTTAGAAATAACATGTACAACCATTGTACAAATTCTTTTGGCCAGAGCATATCACATGGTAATCAGGAAACTCTATCTTTCTGTCTAACCAAAGCGAAAGTAAAAAGGTTTGATGAGCACATGTGGCATTGCCTTTACTGAAATCCCTGTTCCTTTCATTAGTTTGCTTATTCTGATTATTTTGAAAGTTCATAGGGTTCTTCTATTCAGATATTAAGCAGACTCATAAAAAGGCTGGTAAAGACAGCTGAGGCTTTAAAAATAATACAATATTCCTGACTTTACCCACTCTTTCTTTAGTCAGCACTTTCTGCCTCTGTCTAATTCTAAAATGTACCCAACACATAACTCTGAGAAATATGTATTTTGGATCTTAATTCCCCCTATATAGGAAACCGACCTCTAGGCAGTTTCTCCTTACAATTCCCTTATAAACTTCTCCAAAAAAAGTCATAAAACATATTTCCACATGGTAATGTAGATTTCATAGAGTTAGAAAATAAAGGGGAATTGTGGGAAATTGTGGCATGATCTTGCTTCCACTATTTACTTGTGTAGTCTCTGTTAAGAGGTAGTTCTGTACCTATATCAGGAAGACAGACATGTTATTGATTCTCTAGTGAGCTTTAAAGCAGTAAAATTACATTGTGTAATCATGGGCATAGTAAACTCAAGCATTGTTACTGTTGTTATAGAGATTAAAACATGAACTCTAGTAGTGAGAATCCAACAGAAACATAAGCTCCAAAAGAGAATGTCTTTGTCACTGATGAATCTCTAGTGCCTTTAGTAGAACCTGTGAATGGTAGAGACCTCAAGTATTAATTATGGAATGAGTAGAGCTCAAGCAGCACAGGATAAATCATCCTGCATTGAAGCAAAAAGAAAAGAAATATTTATCAAGATAATAAGGACTTGATGAAAATGGTAAAGATGATCAGAATTGTAGAGGACATACATATGGTAAAACTACACAAGGAGAAAAGACGAGAGAAACCATGCAGAACGGAATGCATGTGGTACAGTGGAAAAGGAGGCTTGGCTCTGACCACAGCAATCAAGCGATGGAACAGGAGCCAAGTATGGGTAATAAACATAGAAACACCATCTAGGTTTGTGTCATAGTTCTTCCATTTATGCAGCAACTGGATAAGCCACCTCCCTCAGCCTGGTTTTAGATATATAACTGGGAAAGTATTATATATATATATATATATATATATATATAAAATGCTGCAGTGGTATTTTAATCCACTCTATACTTCCTTGATGGGTGAGTGCACATTTCTAGTTATTGCCCCAATGTTCTAAATTCCCAAAAGAGAGACACATATATACAGCCTATATTTAAATATCTTAAACAGATCAATAGCTGGATCACTCCCTAACTCCACATGAATAACACACTCTCCCATCCAATATTCCTGAGTTAATACTAAATCTATACTTTATCTTTGCTGCCCTGGAACCTGCTGGGCAGCCGTCCTGGGGCTGCTTTCCCCTGCACCTTTCCAGGGTGGTCCTGGTCCATCTCCTTTGCCTTGGTTATGGCAGAATCCTCTCTTCCTCCTCCTTCTTTTCTTCCCACCTTCTCTTCCCAGGAATCCTAAAAGTCATACTTCTGTCTCCCTGCCTAGCCATTAGACACTGGTAACTTTACTGACCAGTCAAAAACCAACTGGGAACAGGCTTCCTTTAGTCCTACCTGTGAGACAGTGCTAACAGGTTTTCAGGTAACATAATTAGCATGAAAACACAAGCCACTCTACACCCACTGTTGTGATCATAAAAAGAGAAAGAGCTAGAAGAATATGTTCTGGCGGGGTGTGGGAGAGGGGGTGCTTCAGTGGGCTCATGCCAAGGCATCCCTTTCCCCTGAGGGACCAGACACACACCTGTATAGAATCGAATAGAGTTCATTCAGGGAATGGGAAGGAGAGTTAAGAGGGTAGCAGAGGCAGAGGAAGGCAGAGAGGAGAGAGTAGAGAAGTAGGGGCAGGCCATGACCATGTGGAGAGAGGAGGGAAGGGAATGAGGAGAGAGGGGGACCAAAGGGGCAAGTGGCAAAGTAGAGAAGCAGGAGCAAGAGAGACAGGAGGGGGCAAGCAGTCCCCTTTTTAGGGCCAAGCCTACCTGGCTGTTGCCAGGTAACCATGGGGAGAAGCATACTTGGCTGCTGCCAGGTATCTGTGGGAGTGGAGTTTATACAGAATGCTAACACCCACACATGCACACAAACAAATAACGTACATGTATATATTATGTATATGTATATATTTAAAGAGTTTTTTAAAAGATGGTATTATTACTGTTTTCATTGATAACTACCATGTTCTTGTTTGCCTTCTGATTCTAGTAATTCATGGAGTGAGAAGATAGTTTAGAGAACAACTGCAAGTCTAGGAGGAAATTGGTGAAAAAGGAAAGCTGCTGAGTGATTGTTCAACTGAGTGATTTGAGAAAATTATTTTAAAATTGTGACTAAATATTAGAAATAATTTACAGTTAAATTTATGTGATTAATCTGAATTTTATGAATTGTATACATTCATTTCACAAGTTAGTTTATAGGAACTAAAAATGTATTTATTCATCAAGTCCACAAAGGATTAGAATAATACTCAACTACACTGGTTAAGAAATATAACAAAGAACATTATTTATGTTAATGATTCTAGGCATACATAATACTCATCTTTGGAGAATTCAGTAAGCATTGACTTAAACGTCATTTCAACTATATTCTCAAATTAAGGTCATTGTTTCTTTATATTTCTGAAAGCAGAGTATAATTTGATGGTTGAAATGTTAAAGAGGCAGAGATAGAACTTGCATATTCATAGAAATAGTTCAGCAAATGATGACATTGTCTGAAAACAAAGGTGGACAGTACACATAGTTGGTAAAACTTGGCAGACAATTTTAGCATGCAGGACTATTAAAACTCCCTTATTCTGCATCCAAAACAGACATAACCAATTTATCACACATTCTTTCCAACTGAGTCTTGACAGCAGCATTAAGTCTTTATGAGTTTAGAGAGTTCTATCTATGCTTTGAATGAATACCAATAGATCAGTATTGATAGAGCCAAAGTGAAACCTCCTTCCTATTGTAGAGTAAAGGGTGC
>JADRCD010205109.1:0-13247 GCA_019843815.1 Montemys delectorum | reverse complement strand
CCCTAGGGGAAAAAATCAGTAAAGACTAGGATTGAAATCAAGTCTTAAAGAAGACACAGATTTAGTAGTTAAGGGCACTGATTTTGAAATCAGATGGCCAGAGTTAGAGCCCAAGGCTCTGACATTTCTAGCTGGCTGACTCTAGACGGTATGGAAATATTTCTTGCTTTAGTTCCCCCATTCTTCAAATCTTGCTGATGATGTCATTACATCACGATCTCGTGATGGTTAATAAAGTGATACACGTAGGGTAATTAACAGTTGCATGGTGCCCCACCACCACCACATACATGCCACATAAGCAAACACTGGCTAACTGTAGACATGATCATGTCGATATGGTGCTGCTAAGAGAGCTTCCACCGCCATGCCAATATCGTAGCAACTCTGGCAAACCCAGGCCTTTAGCCAGTCACAGTAGACGTGTCCAAGATGAGCTGACAATTAATATTATATTCAATTGAGTACTTGCTTTGTGAATATTCTTCTTTATACACAGGTTTTTCCTCTTACCATCCCAAATGTTTTTGCAAAGATTGCCAAGTCTTGCTGGCCAATGTGAGCCCATGTGTTTTGCCTTTTTGAGTCCTCTTCTAATCCTCTTACCCATGTAGCTGATAGCTGAGTAGTTCAAAGCTCCATTAATTTAAGCCATTATTGTTTTTTAAACGCTGGGGATCAAGGGTCGGTTCATTAGTAAAGAGCTCACATCATGAAGATCAGAGTTCAAGCCCCAGAACTCACCTCACATAAAAGCATGATGTGGCAGTGTGTGCCTGTAATTCTGGGTATGTGAAGGCAGAAGGATCTTCAAGGATTACCGGTCAATGAATCTAGATGAATCAATGAGCTCTGGCATCAGTGAGAGACTTCGTCTCAAAAAGTACAGTGGAGAGAAATTGAGAAAGACACCCAACATCAACCTTTGTCCTTTAAAGCACACACACTGGGGCACAAATTCTATTTAAGGAGGCATTGAAGTCAGATGACTTTGACAGGAATCCTGAACCCAGGGTGCTCCAAAACATTTCCATTTACCAGCTCACAGCTTATTCTTTGGTCAGACAGTCCAGGTAAAGGATAACATCGCTCTGGAGCCAATTCCCGTCCTTTAAATATACCTTGGAAATACTAAATTTTAATCTATGAAAATTTAATCTATTGATTAATTCTTGGCAGGCATGGCTCTTTCAGCTTATGGCTGGTCTAGTCATACAAGAACTCCAAACCAAGCATGATGCAGACATTCTGACCATTAAAGAATGGCTGGCTCATATATTATACAACTTTTATTATGAAATATTTATGTGTCTATGAGTCTGTGGTCCATTTCTCCAAGCCTCGCTCAGATAGATTTAACCTTCTGCATAATTACAGTGCTATATCAGAACTGGGTCACTGATGCTGGTACGATCCACAGACATTCAGATTTCTCCAGTTGCTTGCACTCCATTATGTGTGGGTGGGGTGGGGTGGGGTAGGTGGGCATTTGCACTCATCACGTGTGTAATTGTATGCAAATTTATCTCATGTGCTTCATGTAACTACCATGTCAATAAGACACAGAGCTATGACGTAGCTGCGGACCTGTTTCTACACCTCCTGCTCTGTCTAATCCCTTGAAGCCCATTGTCTATATCACGCTGTCTGCTGAGTGTGCTAGGAGGGAGCTCTTGTAGTGTTGGATCCACTTGGAGTGGAACCTTGAGGATCTCACACTGCTGATTCTTTCTCGTTAGGGAGTGGCACTGCTCAGAATAGATACACCACCGTTGGCTGGTTATTTGCCACCCTGCTCATTGGAAAACATTGAAGTTGTTTCTATCTTTTGTTTATTACAAATGCATTAATTACTTTTCTTGAAACATGAAGCAGTTTGGATTACTGTTTGAGGGAAACAGCCCATCATGACAGAGAAGGTGTGGTACGGGCTTGAAGCAGATGGCCACACTGCTGCAGTCAGGAAGCAGAAGACAGACAGGAAGTGGGTGGGGTTATAAAACACCAAAGCCTTTCCACAGTGACCCACTACCTCCAGTGAGACCCACACCTTTTAAAGGTCCCAAAGCTTCCAAAATATCTTCATTAGCTAAGAAGCCACGAGTTCAAATGCATGAGCCTGTGGGGGTGGGGAGCATATACAAGCCAAAAGCTACCATTAGCATTACTTACAAGTTTCCGAATGAAGGGAAATGTACACTTCTCTATGACAAATACTGAGGATGGTGTATCTGATTCCTATGGGAAGTTGATTTTAATTTTAATGGGAGCTGCCAAACTACTTTTCAGGAGAAGGTAGGCATTATATGTTTGATATATATCCATCATGTATGGATGATATATGGAAAATATGTATCATGTACAATAATGGAATTTGTCTGTATCTTTGCCAGCTTTTAGCGTTATCTCTATTTTTTATTTTACTCACCATGGTAAGTGGGCATGAAATCTGTGCTTGGAATACTGTAGCTGTAACCTCTGCTTGCCTAGTGGACTTAATGTGGTTATTTGCTGTCAGTATGTACTTTCAGCGACATGTATACTTGTATAGTTTGCCTGTTTAACAACTGACAAAAGTTTTACTGAATACCCACCACATATCACACCCATACACATATATGTATGTATGTGTATATATATACATGTACATACTCTAGATAAAGCCATTTATCATATGTTTGGAAATATTTCAAGTATTTAATTTTCATGAAGTTGTTGGTCAATGTTTTTGTTTTTATCAAATAACCCTCAAACATGCTACATCCCAGCCTCTCAAGTTTTCCTTTGATACACTGTGCTCTTTACTGCAAGTTTTAATCTTTTACCTAAGGCTAATTCTTGAACTCTACCCTTATATTTTTCTAAAAGAGTTGTAGCTTTATATATTTCTATAATTTAATATATTATATATTACATCTTTGATTTACTTTGCATTGCTTTTCTTTTATAAAGTGTCAAGTTAAATCAAAGTTAATTTGGAGAGAGGATGTAAATTTGTCAAAATGCTCTAGCACTATTTGTTTTTAAAAGGCTAAGCCTCCTTCATTGAGCTACTTTTGCACTTTGTCAAAAATAAGCTGGGCTGGGCTTGGTGGCACATGCCTGTAATCCTAGCACTTGAGAGGCTGAAAAAGGAAGGTTGCTGAGAGTTTGAGGCCTGACTTGGGTATATAATGAAAGTCTCAAAAACAAACAAGCAAACACACACACACACACACACACATACACACACGTGAAACCTCCCTTCTCTCCCTGCGAGTGTCTCCATTCAGAGTCCATGTGCCTTCCAGCCTTCCTTTGCGTGATTTTAAGTGTGTGTCTGCCTTTCTTTTATAATTGAACTCTATTTATAAACTGCTTTATATTTTATAAATCAGCATAATTTTCAGTCAGTTCTTGCAGAGTCTTACAGTGCTAATTTGCTTCCGTGCCTATGTGGTTCCACAGTATAATTGTATTTTGTTAACTCTTTTTGAGAGCTATACAAATATTCCCATTGTTTTACTTAGAAAGAATGCTGCATATACACTTAAGAAAGTGCTCTGCCATTGCATTCTGTATGGTAGGCTTATCAATCTAGCTTCCCCCACTGATTGAAAATATTATTTTTGCATACATCAAATCAACTGCACAATTTTTTCTGCGTTGGGGTCTTACTATGTAGACCAGGATGGCCTTGAACTCACAGAGCTCTCTGCCTGCTTATGCTCTGCCTCCCAAGTGCTAGGATTGTATGCCTGCCTTTACATTGATGGTTTTTGGCAAATAGTTTGTTCCAGCTACATGATCACATTGCTTTATTTCAGCCTTATGGTGAGTGTCATTATCGATGTTATAAATGCATCCACATATACATTTGCATGTGCAAGGTAATTATTGGAAATGAAAACAAGAAATAGTAACAGCTACATCTGGAGAGAACTTTTGGGGTGTCACAGATGAGTAGGATCTCTCCTTTTGATCCTACTCAACACCTATGTTCTTTAAAGTCAACAAAAGGCATTTTATTGCATTTCTTATATAATTGAAAATAATGTCTGCTCAAAATCTAAGCCTGTAGGAGGGTGTATTCTATGCCTCAGTTCCTCTGTATTAGGACAGCTTGGAGGCTTTTAGGAGACATGGAGGCCTGGAGTCTGCCCGAGACATTCCATATTCTGTTTCAGATTCAGTACATTAACATATTTTAAAAGTCTCCTAGAAAGTTCTAATGCACAACAGAAAATGGGAAATTCTGCTGCAGGGGATGGGAGGCACATAAGGGTCCCCAGAAGGCCACCATGGCAAGCTAGTCTCAGCATACGGGTATTTGGAAGACAATTCAGAGCACTCTAGCTTCTCTGTTGTGTAGACATGAAACTAAACTCAAATAAGCATGAAGCGGTGGGGCAAACTGTGCTCACACTGTGTGCACATGCGCAGTTCTGGGACAGGCCTTTTATTCACCAAGATAGAGCTACTCAGTTCCTTCCACATAAGAGGATATAAAGACCATATCTTAGCCATGACTCTGAGAAATCACACCAAAAATCAACAATGGGGTATTCCCACACTGTGACTGGAATCAGAAGGTAGGAATTCTTTATTGGAGAGAGTCACTTTGTTCAAATGACATGGCTGGAAGTCTGGTCTCAAAGTAGGTTGAAGAACTCTCCTGGGGGCTTATTCTCCACCTAGTACTCCTCCCTGAAGGGGCTAGACTCCCATTGTGGGTAGCTGTTTCCCTCTCTGCTCCACTCTGCACATCTCTCCTGATGTCTTCTCTACCCTGACTGATCTTGTCTTCATATTCTTGGCCTACTTCACAGTGGTCTGCCTCTGGTTGGGTGAGATTTTCAGCACTGGATGACTGTCTTACTCGGGGTTTCTATTCCTGCACAAACACTATGAGCAAGAAGCAAGTTAGGGAGGAAAGGATTTATTCAGCTTACATTTCCACATGACTGTTCATCACCAAAGTTAGGACTGGAACTCAAGCAGGTCAAGGAAGCACGAGCTGATGCAGAGGCCATGGAGGAATGTTTCTTACTGGCTTGCTTCCCCTGGCTTGCTCAGCCTGCTCTCTTATAGAACCCAGGACTACCAGCCCAGGGGTGGCACCACCCACAAGGGGCCCTCCCACCCTTGATCACTAATTGAGAAAATGCCCCACAGCTGGGTCTCATGGAGGCAAGGAGAGCTTCCTTTCTCTGTGATAAGTCCAGCTTGTGTCAGGTTGACAACAAAACCAGCCAGTACAGTGACTACAGGAATAAATCCATTTTTTAGAATGTAGGTGTCCCTGTGGTTGGCAAGGCCTGAGGAAAGATGGGAGCAGGAGAAACAAGATCAAGATCAAACCACCATGTGATCAAAGGAAAAAAGTGAGTGGAGAGGTGGGTTTCCTTTGTATGGATAGAACATGTGCCATGAAGAGCCTATCCAAGTCATGCATTAAATCAGCACCAGTACATGACCTAGAGGATAGATTTCAGTGGAGTATGAAACTTCCCAGAGTGGAATAAGATGCTGGAGGAAGCCTGAAATTCATCTCCAAACTCCTGTTCTGACTGCAAGAATCCAGTCTTGTCAGAGGTCTCCTCCTCAGGAAAGGGTGGGCTGATGGTGTTCATTCTGCCCTTGATTTTGAATATAGGCTTTGTGTAGCTGTTCAGCCCTTGAAACATAATTCAGTGCAACGCGACATGAAAATGTACAGGGGGCTGTGAACAATGCGATGTGGAAACATAAGACATTTGTATTAACAATGTCATACATTAACAGCAGGGGATGGGGATTGCTTAGTGGTTAGCCAGCTGGTTGTGCAAGTACGAGGACCAGAGTGCACAGAAAATGATGAGTGTTGTGGCAGCCTGCTTGTAATTGCAGCCTCTGATAGTGGAGATCAGGATTCCTCAGAGCAAGCTGGCTAGAGAGGTGAGCCATATTTGCAAGCTCTGGGCTCGGTGGAGAGGCTCTTTTCTCCTGACTGCCATTGACTCCATGTGCAGGTACACACAAGGGCACTTGCACCTACACACATGTGAATACACATATGCACACATGAACACCATATTAATACATGGAAATGGAAAAAAACAAAAATATTTCACCTGTAATTGAAAAATTAAATTAAAATTTAAAAGTAATTTAAAAATTAATTTAAAAAAAATTTTAAATGAGTACACTCAAGTTGAATGCTTGGTTTTCTCCAAATTCAAATTCCTACGGCAAAGATCTAGCCTTCCAGGTGGTTGTATTTAAAGGTGGGACCTTGGAGAGAGGTTAGACTCAAATGAGGCCATGGGGGATGTTCGAGATAATGAGGGTCCTTGCAAGAAAAGGAAGAGAGATGGGGGCTTCCTGTCTCTCTCCACCTTGTGAGGCATAAGGAGTGAGTGGCAAAGAGCCTTCTTTGTGGCATGTAACCAACCAGTTGGTACCTCTCTCTAGAATTCCTCATCCTCTGGAACTTCTAGACATAGATGGCTATGGTTTAAACCATTCTGCTCTATTCAGTCCAGCTTGCTAAAGCATATAGCGATTAGAGACTTCAAAATTATTTAAGAACCCCATAGGGCTGCTTTGGATGGTAACTTATTTATCCCTCCAACTCAAATATGTCAAGATGCACCACAGCCTTGGGTTTTATTCTTGCCAACACTCTATTCTTGGTTTGTAATCAGAGCTGTGGCAATTGATCTCATCTGGCTCTTTGTCTCCCAGGCCTCATCCCAGTGCCTTCTCTAAGACAGTTAATCCTCTGCAGTGGTTTCCCAGCACCCTGTGGCCAGCCGGTGCTGTCTATGGCTCTCCCCCAGAAAGCTCTTCCAGTGCTCCTTTGCCTCTTCACCTCTGTTGCTCTTTGCTGGCTTGCTTTCCTTCTCCCTCTGAGAACTGGCACACGGGACAGCTGCACTCTTACCCACTTTTTCCAGTGATCTTCTTCCAGAGAAATGTACCCTAGCCATCAGCCAATGGAGCCATCACGGAGACCAATGACAGCCTTCAAAATCTCACTCCATGTGGAACAAAAAGGACCAAGATACACTTCAAGTGTTACCAATGACAACTAAGAACAATGGCCACCATCGGTGGTTGATATTTTTTAATGTGGTCAGGATCTCCACTTGGCACATTACAGACATCTCTCAGTTGATTACTACAATGACCTGACAAGCATATGCCGTGATCTGCTGTTGGAAATGAAAAAATCAGGCTTATCAGGTTAGCTTGCCCGAGACCACTGCTACTACTGGGATTTTGCTTCAGAGCTGTCCCTAAAGTCCTTGCTGTTAACTACTATGTTTATCCTGCCTCCCACAGGCTTGTCACCTCACAGCTTGAGCAGCCAAGTCGAAATGCAACACGGATTATAGAGTGATGTCTATAAACAAATTCATTAAGATGGACGAGCTGCTGTATATTTGTGTATTGTTTTGCATATTCTCTAGCTGATGTCTGTTTTCCCCAAAATTGTGGTCAGGAAGGGAGAAGAGACTTTGTGAGTCCCCTTTCGCATACTGGAAAAACTGAGATTGGGGGACAGTCTCATGCTGGGTCAACACATTAAGAAAGCACAGACGAGAACTGCAATCTCTTCAAACACTTTCTTTTCTTTGTTCATCAACTTGTATTGTAAGACTCTGGAGAGCCATAACTTTCCAGAGAGCCCGGAATAGACAATGTGGAGACAGGAATCGATGCAAAAGCAAGGGGAATTTTATTTAATCCAGCATGCTGGGGTCACCCTGCACATGGGGAGAGAATGACCATGCACAGCCCATCCAGCAAGCCTTTATACAGTTCTCAGGGCTGCCCCCATTAGGCACAATATGATTGGTAGAACAGTGTGACTTTTTAAACTGATTGGTCTTCAGGTGGCAAGGACTTCCATTGTCTGAAGGTAGCCAACGGTCTGTCCAGTGGAATGTGTCCTTACCTGCCTTGTGGTCTGAGGAAAGTTAATTAGCCTCTCCCTTGTGGAGGGGCAAGTTCCATGACTTTCCCAAAGTTCCTGAGCTGTCTGGATGTTGAACTGCCAGGATGGTGGATTTGGGTGACAGATGTTTTATTTTGACTGCAAGTTTATTTGTCTGTCTTTTGTGAGGAGTTGTGTTTTTCAGCTGAGAGTCTAGTATACCAATCTCTCTACTCAACAAGCATTGCCTGAGCCATCCCATGCAGACTAGTTCCTGGTTCCTTTGCTGGCCCACATAGAGCAAACCCCAGGGATGGTCCTGATGGGAGAGAGTCCTGAGTTAGTCCTCCATGGACCAGCTTTAGAAATGGAAAGCCGGAGTTCAGTAAAGAATCTCATAACTTTTAACTTCATTATGTTTTCTAAAAGTATGCCTGTTGCCATAGCTCCTTAGAGAGTGGCAGTATGAATTATTTATTGGTATACTTAAAATATTAATATCAATAAATTATACTGTAGCTTTGAAAACACCCTATTCATTTGGAAAAGCTAGTTCTAAATAATGTTTTTCAAGTTATTGAAATTTCCTAGTTCTATGATGTTAGGAAGATTCTCAGAAACAAGTAAGAAGACAGAATAATTGGCTCCATGCTCAGATGTCAAGCATTTTAGACAGAAGAGGATTCTGTCCTCCCAATGCTTCTCGGCCTTTTATTTATCCAAAAACCAATGTCTTTATAGTACACATTCTTGTAGTTTTTTCCCAAAGTTTAAGTGCTTCTAAATTATACCTTTTGAATGTTAAGAGTCCAAGTGTTTCTTTTCTTATATTTGGGTTATTCTGAGCTAGATAGAATGGATCTTCCAAGGTTAGATGTTGGAACTCATGAGAATAAACCCTCGAGGTTTCCCTAAGGGGAGAGTACCCAGCATTCAACTGTGGTCAGCTATGACACTTTGTCGTTGACATGGAGGCTTGGGTCTTAGGTGCTTGAGAACTGAGTAGTAAAGGAGACTAATTCCCATGCTGTGTTCTCTTCTCTTTCCCGCTTCAGTCAGTTGTTTCATTTAGCTTCTGGGTGGGGCCATACAAATTTATGTCACCATCAATTCTTAATCCTGCCACAAGCATGGAGAAGACTAGAACTGGGTGAGCTCCTGCTATTCATAAAGAGACACATATCTCACATTTAGACATCCTTTCAAGGACTGAACAAGGTCCAGAAAGGGCTGAAAACAGTTCAGAATGCAGGACATAATCAGTCTTTTGTTGAAAATCTAAATATGAATTGCTTGACAGTTTTCGCAGGTGCCCTGGGTTAGCTAGGGACTCAGGGAGCTCAGCATCTCTGGTGGGGCTTCAGCTCAGGTTGAACAGCATTTGCTAGGGAGCCAAGAAGGAAGCCAGGCTTGAACTAAGATCTCGAGACCATCTTCACAATTCTAGAACCTACTCGTTGCAAATCCTTGTGTTGCCCTGTGTGTGCACCCATGTTTCCACTTGTTACATTGTTCTGTAGTGATCTGTCCAGGCATGTTTCCCTTGAAAAAGGAAATAAAAATCTATCCTTGACTCCATTTAGTCCACTGGAAGGACACAGAAGCCACTCTAAAGATTGTATAAATATTTATCAAATGAGTGAGTGAATGTATATGCATGCATTTATGGGTACATACTCATTTGCATAGCTCAAGTTATCATCGAGTAGTCCTGCCTCCCATGGTCAGATCTACAGTCCTTAGAACCAATGGTTGTTTAAATCCTTTAACAACAGAATATACTACCTGATTCCCCAAGCATTGTACTTGTAGTTAATGAACTCCTTGACAGATGGAACCACAGGATGGCAGAGTAAATAACAGGCAGGATTCTTCTGAATTGTATTTCTAGGTCAAATTCCTAACATCAGAAATGGCCCTGGTGACTAGGGCTTCAGGTGTGATTTCGCTGATTTAGGGAGGTTGGTGTCTACACAGGTAATCAGGCATGCCAAGCAGGTGGGCAGATATGCAAGCTGAAGTGGGATCATGGGTAAGAGGGGTCTCAGCCAGTTAAAGCCAGACAGGGTCAAGACCAGATAGAAGCAGAGGTAGATATTGTGTGCCTAGGTGGAGAAATTGCCAAAACATAGGCTGTGGGAGAGTGCATAGACAGAGTGCTATTCAAAGAGACTTGCTAAACCGAGTTTTGCTTATGCCAAATACATTCCTATATATTCATTCTTCCTAAGTGTATTCATTTGTTCAGCATATCTGTATTGTTTACTCTGTGACAGCCACTGTGAAAATGTAAACATACTAATACAACCAAAGCAGTCTCTGTTCTAAGCTAGAAAATTGTAAACCATACCTTGAGTCACAAAAGACTCAAGGGGTGGGAGCTGGTGGAAGACTCAGGGAACACTTGACCAGGTCAAAAAGTGAGATAGGTAAGGTGTAGTTAACATAGTGTGGATGGTGATCAGCCAAAATAATCCTGCTCAAGGTGCATGAATGTACGTATGAATGAAGATCCAAAGACCATGGAGGACTTTTATTCAGGAGCTGTACACACTCAGCTGTAGCTGGATCCTCTATGGATCCTGAATAGTCCTCACTTTCTCTTAGGAACAATGAGTCGACTCAGCTGGAGAGGAGTTCATCAGATAGGTTTCAAAAGCACCTGCTGCAACAACAGTGCGATTAGCAGGACAGAGGGAAGACAGATCAGGGACACACTGCTGTGAGTGCAACCACAGTGAGAACCAACACAGATGGATGCTATGTCAGAGAATCACCAAAGGCTAGTGGCTGGCTAGACGTGAACGCGCTCAACCAGCCACAGCTCAACCAGCCACAGCTGGCCAGGATTCTGGCCTGAGTGGCTGGGAGATTGCCTCACTTTGGAAGCACACAAGTGAGAGGAGAGGAGTCAGCTGCAGGGAGTGACAGTGCTAAATCCCCATATATCAGAATCCCTGCTACTCAGCTGGCTCACCTCGCTTCATCAAAGTCAGCAGGTCTCCTTTGGGAGTTTAAGGGTCCTCACTCACCTGTGGCGCTCACTTATTCCTTCCTCCCTTCAACCAGTATTTATTAAATAGCAAGTATGTACCCCCAGCCTCCCAGCATCCCGTAGTCCCCAGTGCCCATGTGTCCAGGTGGCTCGCCTCTGTAGAGGGCAGCTGCATTCCAGGTACACAGATGCAGCAACTTCTCTTGTCACTAGATTAATGTGGCTTCCTTACATTTTAGTTTAGTCTTTGAGATTTTACTTGGGAAGAAGTTAGATACCTAGAGAAAACTCTGGATAAGTTTCTTTATATGGACACAAGCTTGGAGACTATTTTCTAAAAATCTAGAATTTTATGACTAGCCCCAGGGCTTTCTGGGACTCAAGGGATAGTGCTGCAGTTACAGTAATAGATGTGACATAATGTTTGAGTCGTTCAGTTTCACTTCATATGTGATGCTTGACTTTCCTAAGCTGAGGTGTGAAATTTAAGTGTCAAGATGTGTCAGTGGGGTCTACAGAAAGGAACCTAAAATGTTCAGATAGCTAAAATTCACTCATCCAGAAGACAGCATCTTACAAATCTAACCCTGGAACTCAGGGCTGTGTGCATTAGTGGGCCCGGGAAGTCGAGGAATCTTCCTTATACACTACTCTCTGAGGGAGAATTAAAAATCAAACAAAGCTCTTGGAATTTTCGACTCCTCAGGGATACATAGAGATTAAGAGAGTGATTTGGAATTTCTAGCCTGTTGTAAATAAGATCTTTTCCAGGATTATTAGTATTACTAATATTATTTAATAATCAATAAAGACATAAACATTATATATTTATTTCAGCTGATTAAACATGACCATTATGGACATGGCTCAGATTAGATTTATTCCAGAAACTTTTCAGTTTTTAGTTTAGTTTTGTTTTTAGGATACCTCATGCGTTTCAGATGGTCTGGACTTTCTGTATAGTTGACAATGACACTGAACACTTGGTGATCCTATGTTCATCTTCCAAGCTTATGCTGCCCAACTTGACTTATATTCTTAGTTTTGCAGAGAGACTGCCTCTTGCTCAATAGTAGGCAACCTCTAGCTCAGTTGGCTACCTATTATACTACCTATTACTAGCCAAAGAACAAATAATGCAGCTTCCTCAGTCCACTGACATAGGAGAGAGATAGCCTTTTTCTATTGCTGTGAAAAGCTAGCATAACCAAGTCAACTTACAAAAGAAAGAGTTTATTGGGGTTCTGGTTCCAGAGGATTAGAGTCCATGACCATCATGGTAGGAAGCATGGTAGCAGGCAGGCAGCCATGGCACTGGAGCAGTAGCTGAGAGCCTACATCTGATCTGTGAACAGAAGGCAGAGAAAGAGTGGGTGGGAATGGCATGGGTTTTGGAAACCTCAGTGCCCACCCTCAGTCATACACATCCTCCAACAAGGCCATACCTCCTAAGTCCTTCCCAAACAATTCCACCAGCTGAGAGCCAAGCATTCAAATACATGAGCCTGTACAGCATGCAAAACACTATGCACAAGCAAAATATTCTAGCTTGTGAACCCTGGGAGCCTGAATCGCCCTCTGTCACCATCAGTTCTTGATTCATTCATAAGATTGGGAAAATTTAGCCCAGATAAAGGAATGTGTTCAGAGGTCAAAGTTAATGCTAGAGCCAGGATGAGCTCTGGCTTCTGAAGTCCAGGGCTGTCATCAGCTACCACTGTGTTACCGTCACTCTTGTTCAGATTTATCTTATAAGACCTTGAGACTGAACACAGATTTCTGGCAAGCTGTCTGCTGAGTGCACCACAATTTTTATCATCCTTGGTGCTTCATTTAAGACTTTTGCTTGGTGCAACTCCCAGGAGCACCGTGTCTAGAAAGCAGCAATTGACCCACTCTGACTACAACCCTGCAGGCTGTGCGCAGACCCACAGGGCGGCTCTGAACAGCATTCTGGAAGTTTTAGAGATCAAATCGAGCTACCTGGTCTGATTCCAGCAAGCGTCAACTGCACCCATCCAGCCAGGGCTCAGGGTTTCTGCCACAGTGGAGGTCCCACTTGCCACATTCACAAGCACATTACTCAGTCACGTTCAATTATTCGAAGACCACTTCTATTTGCAGTCCTGCTCCATGCACAATGTTAGGAACATTGCTTTGTAATGCAGGCAAAAGTTTGGCCATGAGTAGTCATCAACGAAGATGCAGTTTATTTCCCAGGAGGGCCCTCTCAGGGGTAGTTAGTGTGGTAGCTGGACCTTTTCATGAAAGCCAAACATACTTGTGACACAGTCTTTCTATTGGGCTTGGCAAATGGAAGTGGAAAATTGGTCTCTGGGATCCTGCAATATT
>JADRCD010205107.1:0-15094 GCA_019843815.1 Montemys delectorum | reverse complement strand
GGAAAAGCGGGGAGAATTTCTGTATTCTTTACAAGTATTTATTTGGAGAGGGAGTGTATGCCGTGGTGCACATGTGGAAATAAAGCACCACTTGCAGAAGACTGGGTTTTTCTTCCACTCTGTGGGTTCCGGAGATTGAACTCAGGTCCTCAGGCTTGGCTGCAATCTCCTTTATCCATTGAGTCATCCCACTATCCAGTTAAAACATTTTTTTTTCTTTTTTTCCTCTTCTTGCATATATGGCTATGTGCATATGTGTGTATGCATCTGTGTGCCTGAGTATGCAGGTGTGTGTGCACGTGTGTGTGTGTGTGTGTGTGTGTGTGTGTGTGTAGGACTGAGAGTGATATTGAGCATCGTCTCAGCACCATTCCATCTTATTCAGCTAGGCAGCATTTCCCAATCAAACTCAGAGCTCTCCGACATAGATGGTCTGCTGGACAACTCGCTCTGGAGATTCCCATCTCGTGCTTCCGATGCTGGAAAAACGCCCAGGCTGCCACGCCCCATATGGGATGCCATGCCCCACACAGGATGCCACGCCCCACACAGTTGTCATGCCTCACCCAGGCTGCCACACCCACCCAGGCTGCCACGCCCCATACGGGATGCCATGCCCCACACAGGCTGCCATGCCACGCCCAGGATGCCACACCCCACCCAGGATGCCACGCCCATGCAGACTGCTATGCTCCGCACAGGCTGCCATGCCACGCCCAGGATGCCACACCCACGCAGGTTGCCACGCCACGCCCAGGATGCCACACCCACGCAGGTTGCCACATCCACACAGCTGTTGTGCCCCACACGGGATGCCGTGCCCATGCAGGATGCCAGTCCCACGAGGATGCCACCCCCACTAGACATTTACATGGTTCGTGGGGATCTGATCTCCCATCTACTTGTATAACACCTACTTAGCCACTGAGTCATCTCCAAGCCTGCGTAATTTTTTAAAATCAAATATGGGTTTTAAACAATTCCACATACACATACATTCAAACTAAACACCAACCACTCTCACCCCCAACCTCTCTCCCACCCGCCACTCCCCGACTGTTCTCCACAAATCTTTCATACTCAGGACTATACATTTCGGGTTGTGACCCATTGAGACTAACTAGAGCTGTCTGTGTGACCACAGGTTTGGAGCCATCTGTTGGTGCCTGGCGTGCACAGCAGTGGGCACACAAGAACAGCTAGGAGAATTTCCATGTATAGGTTGAGAGAGATTTTCTGAAGTCAGTAAAGGCCCCCGTGCCATTCTTCTTAGTTCTGTAAAAACGCTGGCCTGGGGTGGCCACTTTCTGGTTGCCGTGTGTGTGTGTGTGTGTGTGTGTGTGTGTGTGTGTGTGTGTGTGTATGTGTGTATGAACATACACACACCAGGGTCCACCTGCCTCCCACCAGGGGCACGCTGGGTGTGTGAGTGCTCAGGGTCCCTGTGCACTCCATTCCTTCACTCCTGTGCAAATCTCTGCACAACACCACAAATCTCTGCACACACATTCCCAGTTACCCCTCCGTAGTCCCCCATCCCATTCCCCCTCTCTCCCCTCCCATTTGACTCTATGAGGGTACTCCTCCACCCACTCACCCACGCCCACCTCTAGCATCCCCCTATGTTTGGGACATCAAGCTTCCACAGGACCAAGGGCCTCCCCTCCCTTTGATGTCAGATAAGACCATCCTCTACTACATATGTATGTGGAGCCATGGATCCCTCCGTGTATATTCTTTGGTTGATGATTTAGTCCCTGGGAACTCTCAGTGATCCGGTTAGTTGATATTATTCTTATTATGGTGTTGCAGTCCCCTTCAGCTCCTTCAGTTCTTCCCCTAGCTCTTTCATTGGGGTCCCCAGGCTCAGTCTGATGGTTGGCTGTGAGTATCTGCCTCCGTCTTGGTCAGGTGCTGGCAGAGCCTCACAGGGAACAGCCCTACCAGGCTCCTGTCAGCAAGCGTTTCTTGGCATCAGGAATAGTGTCAGGTTTAGTGTCTGCAGACGGGATGGATCCTTAGGTGGGGTGATTTCTGGATGGTCTTACCTTCTGTCTCTGTTCCATTTTTTGTCCCTGTCTTTTCCTTTGCACAGGAACATTTCTGGGTTTAAAATTTTGACATGGGTGGGTGGCCCCACCCCTCAACTGAGGGCTGTGCCTATCTAATGGAGGTGTTCTCTATGAGTTCTGCCTCCCCTTTGTTGCATACTTCGGCTAAAGTAATCTGAATTGGGCCCTGGAGCCCCTTGCTTCCCTGGCATCTGGGACTTTCCCCACCCCTCACGGCTACATATTTCTATTCTATTTCCTGACCCTCTGTACTTCTCTCCTGTCCCTTCCAATACCTGATCCTTCCCCCTCTTCTTTCTCTCTCAGGTCCCTCCCTCCCTCTACCTCCTGTGATTATTTTGTTTCCCCCTTCTATGTAGGATTGAAGCATCCACATTTTGGTCTTCCTTCTTCTTAAGCTCCATATGGTTTGTTGGTTATATCATGGGTATTCTGAGCTTTTGGGCTAATATCCACTTATCAGTGAGTGCTTTACCATGTGTGTTCTTTTGTGTCTGGGTTACCTCACTCGGGATGATATTTTCTAGTTCCATCCATTTGTCTGCGGATTTTATGAAGTCATTGATTTTAATAGTGGAGTAGTACTCCATTGTGTAAATGTACCACATTTTCTGTATCCATTCCTCTGCTGAGGGACATCTGGGTTGTTTCCAGCTTCCGGCTATTATAAATAAGGCTGTTATGAACATAGTGGAGCATGTGTCCATGTTCTATGTTGGAGCATCTTTTGGGTATATGCCCAGTAGTAGTAGAGCTGTGTCTTCAGGTAGAACTATTTCCAATTTTCTGAGGAACAGCCAGATTGATTTCCAAAGTACTTTTACCAGCTTGTAGTCCCACCAGCAATGGAGGAGTGTTCCTCTTTCTCCACATCCTCACCAGCATCTGTTGTCACCTGCATTTTTGAACGTAGTCATTGGTGTGAGATGCAATCTCAGGATCGTTTTGATTTCCATTTCCCTGATGACTAAGGATGTTGAACAATTTTTAGGTGCTTCTTAGCCATTCAAGATTGCTCAGTTGAGAATACTTTGTTCAGCTCTGTACCCCATTTTTTAATAGGGTTATTTGGTCCTCTGGAGTCTAACTTCTTGAGTTCTTTGTATATTTTGGATATTCACCTTCTACCGGGTGTATGCTTGGTAAAGATCTTTTCCCAATCTGTGGGTTGCTATTTTGTCCTACTGACAGTGTCCTTTCCCTTACAGAAGCTTTGTAATTTTATGAGGTCCCGTTTGTTGATCGTTGATCTTAGAACATGATCCATTAGTGTTCTGTTCAGGAAATTTTCACCTGTGCCGATGTGTTTGAGGCTCTTCCCCACTTTCTCTTCTATTAGATTCAGCATATCTGGTTTTATGGGGAAGTCCTTGATCCCCTTGGACTTGAGCTTTGTACAAGGAGATAAGAAAACATCAATTTGCTGACCGCCAATTGAACCAGCACCGTTTGTTGAAAATACTGTCTTTTTTCCACTGGTTTTGGTTCTTTTTCAGAGATAAAGTGACCATAGGTGTGTGGGTTCATTTTTGGGTCTTCAGTTCTATTCCATTGATCTACCTGCCTGTCACTGTACCATGCAGTTTTTATCACTATCACTCTGTAGTATAACTTGAGGTCAGGGATGTTGACTCCCCCAGAAGTTCTCTTATTGTTGAGAATAGTTTTCACTAACCTGGGATTTTTGTTATTCCAGATTAATTTGAGAATTGCTCTTTTTTATCTCTGTGAAGAATTGAGTTAGAATTTCGATGGGGATTGCAATGAATCTGTAGATTGCCTTTGGTAAGATGCTGATCCATGAGCATGGGACATCTTTCCATCTTCTGAGGTCTTCAGTTTCATTCTTCAGAGACTTGAGGTTCTTGTCATACAGATCTTCCACTTGCTTGGTTAGAGTCACACTAAGATATTTTATATTATTTGCAACTATTGTGAAGGGTGTCATTTCCCTAATTTCTTTCTCAGTTCATTTATCCTTCAAGTGCAAAAAGGCTACTGATTTGTTAGAGTTAATTTTATATCCAGCCACTTTGCTGAAGTTGTTTATTTGCTGTAAACATTCTCTGGTAGACTTTTGGGGTCGCTTATGTATACTGTCATATCATCTGCAAATAGTGATATCATTACTTCATCCTTCCCAATTTGTGTCCCTTTGTTCTCCTTTTGTTGTTTAATTGCTCTGGCTAGAACGTTGAGTACCATATTGAATAGATAGGGACAGCCTTGTCTTGTCCCTCATTTTAGTGGGATTGCTTCAAGTTTCTCTCCATTTAGTTTGATGTTGGCTATTGGTTTGTTGTATATTGTTTTTATTATGTTTAGGTATGGACCTTGAATTTCTCATCTCACCAATACTTTTAACATTGTATTTTGTCAAAGGCTTTTTTGGCATCTAATGAGATGATCATGTGTTTTTTTTTTTTCCTTTGAGTTTGTTTATATAGTGGATTACGTTGATGGATTTCCATATATTGAACAATCCCTGCATCTGTGGGATGAAGCCTACTTGATCATGGTGAATAATCATTTTGATGTGTTCTTGGTTTGTGAGAATCTTGTTGAATATTTTTGTATCAATATTCATAAAGGAAATTGATCTGAAGTTCTCTTTCTCTGTTGGGTCTTTGTGTAATTTAGGTATCAACATAACTGTGGCTTCATAGAATGAATTGGGCAGTGTTCCTTCTGTTTCTATTTTGTGGAATAGTTTGAGAAGTATTGGTACTGGGTCTTCTTTGAAGATCTGACAGAACTCTGCACTAAAACCATCTGGCCCTGGGCTTGTTTTGGTTGGGAATCTTTTAATCACTGCTTCTATTTCCTTAGGGGTTATAGGTAGATGGTTTATCTGATCCTGATATAACTTTGGTACCTGGTATCTCTCTAGAAAATCATCCATTGCATCTAGATTTTCCAGGTTTGTTGAGTATAGGCTTTTGTATAAGATCTGATGTTTTTTTTTTTAATTTCTTCAGTTTCTGTTATTTCTCCCTTTTCATTTCTGATTTTGTTAATTTGGATACTGTCTCTGTGCCCTCTGGTTAGTCTGGCTAAGAGTTTATCTTGTTGATTTTCTCAAAGAACCAACTTCTAGTTTGGTAATTCTTTGTATAGTTCTCTTTGTTTCCACTTGGTTGATTTCAGCCCTGAGTTTGATTATTTCCTGCTGTCTACTCCTCTTAGGTATATTTGCTTCTTTTTGTTCTAGAGCTTTTAGATGTGCTGTTAAGCTGCTTGTGTATTCTCTCTCCAATTTCTTTATGGAGGCACTCAGAGCTATGAGTTTTCCTCTTAGCACTGCTTTCATTGAGTTCCATAAGTTTGGGTATATTGTGCCTTCATCTTCATTAAATTCTAGAAAGTCTTTAATTTCTTTATTTCTTCCCTCACCAAGTTATCATTGAGCAGAGAATTGTTCAGCTTCCATGTGTATGTGGGCTTTCTGTTGTTTTTGTTATTGAAAACCAGTCTTAGTCTGTAGTGGTCCGATAGAATACATGGGATTAATTCAATGTTCTTGTATCTGTTGAGGTTTATTTTATGTCCAATTATATGGTCAATTTTGGAGAAGGTATCATGAGGTACCGAGAAGAAGGCATATTCTTTTGTTTTAGGGTGAAATGTTCTGAGATATCCATTAAATCCATTTGGTTCATAACTTCTGATAGTTTCACTGTGTCTCTGTTTAGTTTCTGTTTCCATGATCTGTCCATTGGTGAGAGCGGGGTGTTGAAGTCTCACATTATTACTGTGTGAGGTTCAATGTGTGCTTTGAGCTTCAATAATGCTTCTTTTATAATGTCCCACACTCTTTGATGAGCAGCAGATGAGACTGCTTACAGGAATCCTGCTCCTCTGAGAACATCCTCTGAGGAGACTGTCTACAACTTTGCAATATACAGCAGTTCAGTCTGCTTTACATTAAATGAGCAAAGGACCCTTAACCCAAGCCCCTCCCCTGAGAATTTAATGTTGAGGCCCATCAGTCTTGCCTATTTTTTTTAAGGATCAAGCTTGGCAGTGTACCTCATACCAGGACATATCCTCTGCCCTGTGTGTGTTCCTGTGCATGTAACTGAATGGGGGGCGGTGTCTGTAGATAAATGAGGAGGTGGGGGAGAGCATGTGTGTGCGTAGAGACCAGGGTACCACCTCCAGGAAACTGTACATCCTGTTCCCTTGAGTTAAGGTCTTCTCATTTATCCCAGAGCTCACCGAATAGACAAGGCCAGCTGGCCAGTGAGTGCCAGCAATCCCCGTCTCCACATGACCAGTACCAGAATGACAGGAGCCTACCGACACAGCTAACAATCTTTTGTTTTTGAGAGTTCAAATTCAAGATCCCATGCTTACAAAGCAAGCATGCTACTTACTGATTAAGCTGTCCCAACAGCCCTCGTGAGGACAGCACAAAAACTGAAAGCAGCAGCCAAGTGTTGTGTGACAGACTCTTCCACCCACCCCTACTCACCCTGGAAAGGGAACACATGACAGACCAAAGTAATGAGCACCCCAGAGTTCAGCTTAGTGAGCCACTGGGTTATTGGGGTCACTAATAGGAACATGGGTGAGGGGTTACTTACAGCAGCAGGGACACATCTCCAAAGCAGCCCAGCCCAACATGAGTGACAGACAAACCCCAAAAATCAGTCATGGAGCTCTCTGCACACCTCATACGCAGCTCAAGGAGTCCGAGAAATCTGTTTGCAGTTTGGCTTGTCAGAGCTGCCTGCCTGCCTTCCCCAACCCCACCCCACCCCACCCCACCCCACCTCACCGACCCCACCCTCATCCCCTCCACCCTCAACCCCACACTCAGCCCCACCCCACCCTCAGCCCCACTCTACCCTCAGCCCACCTCACCCTCATTTCTATCCCCATCCTCATTCCCACCCTACCCTCAGCCCCACCTTCATCCACTCCACCCTCATCCTCACCCTCATCCCCACTCCACCCTCAGCCCCTCTCCACCCTCAGCCCCACTCCACCCTCGTCCCCACTCCACCCTCAGCCCCACTCCACCCTCAGCCCCACTCCACCCTCAGCCCCACCCTCATCAGCTCCACCCTCAGCTTCACCCTCAGCCCCACTCCACCTTCATCCCCACCCTCATCCCCACTCCACCCTCACCCCACCTTCATCTACTCCACCCTCACCCCACCCTCATCCACTCCACCCTCATCCCCACCCTCATCCACTCCACCCTCATCCCCACCCTCAGCCTCACCCCACCCCCACATCAGCATATCTGCTCCTTCTGCAAAGCAAGGAAGAAGAGCCCTTCCAGAACCTCTCATGAGTGTCTACTCTCCCAGACACTTGGCATTTCATTTACCTTCAAGGTCTCCCAAGCCTCCCACCCACTCCCAGTTTCAACCCAAATGAAGCTGCTACTCAACAGGGAGGGTTTAACTTGGAGGATTGCAGCCCAGATCTGATGAGAGCCTCCATGTTGGCATCTCACCCGACCAAAGGTGCATGGTGCACATCCAGGAAAGTGGGCCAACACTACTAGTTCCCACAGTGTGAGCCTCATATAAATGCTGGTGCATAGGATGCTCAACAAATACCTGGGATGAACAAGAGCTAAGTGAATGATTGAGCGAGGAGTCAATCCACATGCTTGCGCCCTGATGTTCAGTTACAGCACACGGACCAGAGATGGGCTCCGTGATTTTTCTCTACGGGGCTTGGGGGGGGGGGACTTTAAAACTCTGCCCTCTAAACCAAGCCAAGTACAACATCTCAAACCTAAACCTGGAGTTTGCAAGATACTAATGCTACATGTAAGGGTCGCCAGGAGCTTTGGGCACATTTTACAGGTCGTTAAACCTCTAGCTAGACAAACTCAATCCTGTGTACTCGTTAAAATGAAATCTGGGCCATTGCAGAGCCGAGGAGGCTCTCATTGCTGCAAAGACAGCTCAGAAGCAAGGGGAGGTAGGGAAGGGGCACACAGACAGTGGAGGGAAGAGGTCTTCCGGCAATGTCTCCCTTCATCCCTCCCAAAGCTTTTTACTCTGCCTGAGAAAGCCATGTATTTTCCAGCATCTCCACTTATATACCAGATCCCCAAAACTGGGCATCCCAGAGGCCTGCATCTTCAGTAAACACTGAGCTTATGTTGTGTAACTATAGTTACCATAAACAACCTTTAGGATGTACAGTGAATGCACACCAACTCAGCAAGTCATGGGGAGCTGTGTACAAATGGAATTTGTACATACACAGCGGCTTAGAAAGGCCCTCTATAGTGATATCCCTGTTCCTACAACTAGACAGGCTTCAGGAGGAAGGGAACTGTCAGCAGGCTGAGCTTCCTGTTCCTGTGTGACATTCTCAGCAAAGAGCAAGGATCTAGGAAGTGTGGATGTGTTTGATGGAACTCACTTTAGCGGTGGGGCAAGATCATAGCCAGTCAGGTGGCCTCTGTGGCTCAGCAGGGCTACACTGAAGCCATCAGACATTAAAGAGCACCTTTTGAAAACAAGTGCACACATGCACATGCATGCACACATACACGCATACACACTCACACACAGAGAGATACACACACACACTGTTAAACACGTGCTCCTTCAATTCTTTCTTCAATAACTTCATTCTAAATGCCCATGGTCCACCCTTGGCATCTGAAGCATTTGCATTCTCAAATCCTAAGATCCCTTACCCATAATAGCAGGTTCTTAATCCACCCTATGAGATGGTTGTTGAACTAATCATACCTCTACTGGACTTTACAATATGCTAAAAACTGTTTGCCAATAGCTTGCTATATATTAGGCAGGCTAGGTGGTACACCAGGTAAAACTGTCACAGCCACACCATGAGGCAGATAGGATTCAGCATCTTCATCACTATAGACACACACACACACACACACACACACACACACACACACACACACCACAAAGATTCAGAGAGACTGAAGGACACATCCAGACAGACTGAAGGACACATTAACTTTGGGGTCTCTTACTGCTCCCATGCAATCTCTCAAATCTCAGATGCACCCTCTGACTCCTCCCAGAATGGAAGGCATGCTGATATAAGGAAGAATGGCCCCCATAAGTTCACGTGTTTGAATACGTGGTCTGCACTTGGTGGGAAGGATTAGGAGGCGTGTCCCTGGGGGTGAACTTTGAGGTTTCAAAGCCCATACCATTTGTAATCTCCCTCTCCCCCCTCCCTTTCCCTCTCCCTCTCCCTCTCCCTCTCTTTCTCATTCTCTCTCTCCCTCTCCATTTCTCCTCCTCTCCTCCTGGTCATGTCTCAGAATCTAAGTTCTCACGTACTGGTCCAGCACCATGCCTGCTTCCCTGCTGCTATACTCCCTACCATGATGGCCATGGGCTAGCTGTGGGAAACTGTATGCAAGCCTCCAGTGAGCTCTCTCTTCTATAAGTTGCCTCAGTCACGTTGTCTTCTCACAGCCATAAAAATGTAACTATGACGGGAGGCCTCACAGGAGTCCAGAAAACTGTAGTTCTCCCAGGTAACAGAGGTATGACATGGATAGCCACATGGCCAATCACTCATCCCAAGACCATTCATGGAAGTTTAGCATCTATCTCCATAGATGCCTAGATGAGCCAACCAGCCCCCAGCTGCCACATCTCCCATTATATAATTCACCTTACCTCCATATTCATGATACACGCCACAGTCAGTAAGCCCCTAAAAGCATGCACCAATCCCTTTGAAACACAAACAAACAAGCAAACAATCAAGGCAAGTTCCGATCCCAGCAACTCACACCTGAACAGGGAAACATTCACAAGTGACAAGTTCTGTGGTGGCCGAACTCAGTGTCCTGAGAAGAGAGGCTTGGCCCGTTGCTGTGGGACCCAGTCACTCGAGAAAGGACTGAAGGCCAACATGCACAGGAAGGTTTCCTGGAGGAAATAATATTTAAGTTGGTTGTGGAAGGGTGAGTAGGAGCTTTTTCAAGTGAGAGACAGGAACTAGATCGCAACGAAAGAGAAAGCTATTAGCCACAGAGAACCTAATGTGCTTCCAGGAGCTCAGCATGATTCAAAATGACTCAGAGACTTCAGGGCAGTATGTGTGTGTTAGGTAGAAGAGGAAATAACAGACGCACAGCTGAGACTTCCTTCCAGGGCCAGCAGGGTGCCACTGAAGGGTTGTTTTAAGTGAGTATAATAAGGTCCGTGTTATATAAAGATGGTGGACTCTTTTTCTGTGGCTACTACGGCTCAGTGGATCATCTACAATGAGGTCATTTCAAGCAACAGAAATTTTGTCTCTGACAGTTGACGAAGCCAGAAGTTCTAAGCCAGAGAGTTGGCAGGATCCATTCTTCCTTGGGGGAAACAATATTCTCTGCCTTTCTCTCAAGTTCAGCTCCTGCTGGCTCCACAGCCCCTGGTGCTCCTTGGCCCCGCTGTCTGCTTGGCTCGCTGGGCACTGCATCCATCGGCTTCTTTCTTTGATAGGGATTCCAGACCTGCCCTGATCCACCCTACTTATCTGCAAAGCCTTCGTTTCCAGATCAGGTCACCCTGGCAGTTAATCCTCGTAGTCAGCTTGCTCAGAGAGAACTAAGTCAGGTGGGAAGACGCTCCCTGAAGATGGCTGCCCCAAGCCATTGGCTGGGGACCTGGACTGAATAAAAATAGTGCGCAGGGGCAGAGCCTGAGTACCAGCATCCATCTCTCTGCTTTCTGACTGTGAGTGCAGTGTGGCCAGCTGCCCCACGTATTTGCTATACCATGATAGACTATACCCTCAACCTGTCAGACAGAGCAAAACCTTCCTACTTTCCCTGCTTCATCCAGTATTTCATCAATAAGAAAAGTGAAATCCCAACCCGACTTCTCCATAATCCTGGGTATGGGCATATGAATACTGAGGGGGACCCTCTCTACTCAACACACTGCAGACCAAAGAGATCAGGATGTTTAGGATGTTGAGGGAGGAGAGTGGAGTGGAGGACCATCCAGGGAAGCCAGCGTGTGCAGAAGGAGGGCGTGGCACCCTACTGAGAAAGTATCCTCAAGAAGAGGAAACCGGTAACCCAAGAAGGTGGTTACCAGGAAGGTGGTTAGAAGGGATCCCGTTCCAGATGCTTGCTTTCCCATTTTCTGATGAGCACAGCCACAGAAAATGTTGTCCACCGAGGAAACCAGTACTTGGCAAAACCAGCCTGCCCACCTCAAGGATTCCTTTGAGTCTTAAGCCTGTCGTAATGCATACCGACCTTTTCTAGGGTCACCCTGGAACCTTTTCATTTTAAAGCGGGCCTTCCGGATCCGAGGGGCCTATTAGCAGCGCTCATGATTGTCCTAACAGCCAGCATTTATTATGCACACACTAAATGCCAGGTGCTATGCAAGACGCTTCGGATTCATTATCTCCAATCTCCCCCACCTCTAAAGAGAAAGAAGAAAGGAGTATTCCTAGTGTCCCTGTTCTTATGGATGAGAGTTATACCCAGGGTCACAGAAGGGTGAAGCTGAACTGGGGCCCAGGGCCACGTGATGCCAAAGGAAGTTCCTCGAAGGAGGAGGCAGAAGCTTGGTGGAGGAGTATGGGCTAGGGAGATGGCTGAGTTCTTAAAGATAACTGGATGTCTGCAGTCTCTGGGTAGGTGGAGATGGGATCCTGGGGGCTCGCTGGCCAGCATCTTGCTTAATCAGTGACTTCCTGGTTTAATGACAGACTTCATCTTCCCTTTTTAGATATTTGCAAGGGTTTTGTTTTCTGTTTCAACAATAATTACACTTCAGGGGGAATCTGGAAATCGGGGAGCAAAGATCAGAACACTGAAGAGGGATTCTGTTCTCCCTAACTCCACAGTGACACCCTGAAGACTTGGGAGGGGCAAGCAAGGCTGACACAGTTGCCCCCCATCCTGCCTCTGGCTACCTGCCTCTTCCCATGTGGGTGCCAGAGGGTATTAACATTCCACTCAGCCAGCAGGTTCCCCGGTGTGGTTGGAACAGGAGGGTGCTGTTCCATGTAATTCAAGGAGGAGATAACAATGATGCCTCATACACACGGCCTGAAGCCACACTAGGTGCCAAGCCTGTGTTTGTGTTGAGCATTGCCCATTTTTAAGGTTAAATAATGCCTTCTCCCATCCCCATCTTACTATAAAGTGGTCCAGGCAGCAGAAGGCAATGGCTCTCAGACGTCCTGATTAACAGAAAATGGTATCTTTAGACATTACTAGACTAGGAAAGAAAACTAAAGATCAACAGTCACTTAGCTGATAACCCAAGTAAGTCTGTCTTTGTGGAGTCAAATGTCCCTCTGGATTGTGTCAATGCCTACTAAGTTTTCTTTTCCAGCTCCCGTTGCAACTCTCCTCCTATCAGACCGTGTCTATGAGTTCAAATCCACCCCATCTTAAACATCCCATCCATTCTTTCCTGTGCCCATCCATCTATCTCTCCACCCATACATTTGTCCATCCCTCTGTCTGTCTATCCTTTCCTCAGCTCACACATCCATCCATCTGTCCATCTACCTACCTCTGTCTACCCATTTGACCATCCTACCATGTACTCAGCATTTCTATTTCCCACCCATCTATCATTCTTATCTGTCCATCCATTTTTCCTTCTGTTTATTCATCTGGCCACTCATCTGTCCCTTGTCCTTTCCTTTGTCTACTCATAAGTTCATCCATCCACCCATCAAGTGTTTAGTTAGTAGTTGTTTGCAGGTCAAACCCTGTCTCTAAGGCTTGAGATCCACTGGCAAACATGTGAGAGACCAGATCTTTTGGGTTCAGACTCTATCTTAGAGAACCCGTCCTAAGGTTGAACTCGAGTTAACTAACAGGCTACTACCTAGCACCAGTGTCCAGGTTACTCCCCATCAAGATCTGCATCTAGCACCAGTTTCCAAGTTATTCCCCACAAATCTGCATCCCAAGTTGCAAGCCTGCCCCTGACACTTCGCTTCCTAACAACCATTAATCAAGAGAAAAACAGAGGTTGAGTTTATGGTTTGGCTCTAGCAGTAGCCAATTATGTTAAAGGCCATAATGCCTCCCCCCAATCAGATGTGTACCAGGCTAGATACCCTCTTCTTGCCTCTAGAAATGCTTGCTTGAAACTAGGCTGGGGGCTCCACCTTCCGGTTCTACTGCATCAGAGATGGTGGTATGGCCCAAGCTCAAACTTGTAAATAAAGACCCTAGTGTGATTGCATGGGAGTTGGCTCCTTGGTGGTCTTTTGGGGTTCATGAACACTTCCTGGCACAACACATGATGGGGTCTTGACCATGAGGAAGCTCAAAACGTCCCCAAATCTCAGGATCTCTATCCATACCCTCCCTTCCTTAGGCACTGCGACCATCTGATGGTGCCCAAGCTCCCTGCCTAGGGGCTTCTAAAGTAGTTGGCGGACATTAAACACTTAGTTCTCTTATACTTGACTCAGGTTCCTGAAGAAAGCAATTCAAGGTCCTCAGTAATGGGGGTTATATAACTATCCCGCCACCACACATCTCTGTTTATAGATCATCAAAGTGCGCAGCACATTGTAAAGATCCTAATTAATCCTCATAAAGCTCTGGTGTCAGGAGCAGAGGGCAGATAATAACCCCACCTCACCGACGGGCCCCACAGGCCAACAGCCACTGTAATTCCACGCCTAGCCTGAGGTCTGTGGCAGTTCATCTGTGCCTCACCTCTTCATTAACTGCACATCCTATTAATGACAACAGTTACATTAACAGCTGCCACCCCTTGCACCCCTTGCCATAAACCCGGATCTGATGTTCTGTATAGATCAGTGGGATGAATCTCCACCATGGCCCCGTGAAGTGAAGCGGGCCCCATGACTGTTTCTATTCCATGCACGGGGAAAGTGGAGCTCACAGCACTGACTCACGTGCCGACGACTCTGGGCAGTGAGCACAGATCTGTGAGATTCTCATCCCACCCCCTTTTGAGTCATCGTGCCTACTAGTTGGCACATGGGCAGGTGAGGCTCTTGTCTCCGGATGGGTGTCCTTGGGAACATTCTGCCAAAGAAGGAAAAAGAGTACAGACTGCATTGCCAGTGCACAGGTTGGGTTTGACACTGCTGTGCCCTGTGGGGAGTCTCCTAGGTGCTAGCTCACAAAGTCCTGGGCACGTTCCATGGTAATAGAGGCAGAGCCTTTGGGGATGATGAGAACTGGGTGACATTCTGACTGAGTGTGGGACTTCTGTGATGGCATTAGTGGCAGGAGGTGGAGGGGGCAGGAGGGAGGAGGGGGAAGAGAGGGGAAGAAGGAGGAGAAGAAAGAGTGTAGAGAGGGGGGGATGGAAGGGGGAGAGGGGAGGAGGGACAAGGGTAGAGGAGGAGAAGGAAGAGGAGGGAGGAGAAGAGAGGAAGATAGAGAATAGAAGAGGAGGAAGGAGGGAGGAAAGGGTGGAGGGGGAGGATGGAGGAGGGAGGAGGAGAGGGGAGGAGGGACAAGGGTAGAGGAAGAGAAGGAAGAGGAGGAGGGAGAAGGAGGAGAGAGGAGGAGAGGGGAGGAGGAGGTGGCCACAGCGGACATCCCCAGGAGAGGTCCCAAGCCTCCCTTCCTCATCTGTCACCACTCTGTCCTCCCCAGCCCTGTCTGTATGCTGTATTTTGACGGACCCTCCTCCAGGCCTGGCTCACTCCTGCACACGCTGAGGGCATACTGTCTTCTTCCTAAGCTCTTAGCTATTTTATGTTCTAGTCGACCAACTGAAAGGGTACATATCGGTGGGATGAAGCGTATGCACTGTTGTATGGCTCCACTGTGCAGGGATTAAACCGGCCTAATGGACAGACCCACAGTGCCACGTGGTCATCACCACCAGCCCCTCCAGAGCCTACTCAGACCTGGATGTCACTCTCCTTAATCCCTACCGCCCTTCCCCCTTGCTGATGACATGTCCACAGCCCACAGGGCATGGCACTGCCGAACAAAGCCTGCCTTATCCATCTACCATGAGACACTCTGAGGTGGCGTTAAAGGAAGTGTGCATTGTGGTGGTGGTGGTGGTGGTGGTGGTGGTGGTGGTGGT
>JADRCD010205106.1:0-30004 GCA_019843815.1 Montemys delectorum | reverse complement strand
TTTTTTTTTTTTATAAATGCTGAAATAGCGACACTCCATCGATTGTTTCTTTTTATTCAACAAGAATTAATTGTTTTATTATTGAAAAGAAAAGAATAGAGGAAAACATTGACCCAGTAGATCTTTAGCTCTGGTGATAGTAACACTCAGAGAAGGTCATGGGATTTTCACTGAATTCACTCTCTGAACAATGTCAGTCTGGAGTTTGTTTCCAGATTTGGTTAAAATGAAGCCAATATAGGGAGAGAAAGATAGCTAATAATATCTTTACTTCATTCTGCTTGTAGTACTCAAAAATCACTCACCTCACAGTTCTTGCTTGAACTTCCAGTCTTGCATGTTAAACCATAGGCAAATGCAAAACATAGACCTATCCAATGAACTATCTTGTCCAACTGTGGATTCTTTGCTACTTCTGTGAATTTTCTGCTACTTCTAGCATTGAATATGGACTACTCTGTCCTGGAAAGTATCTGTTTGGAAGAGAAGAGTCTCTTTTTTTAAAATCTGTGCTCTAGATCTGCCTGCTTTTGTAAGAACTATAGCCAAGAACCACAACAGTTTGTCACCATCCATGATAAGCACAGAAAGTCCTGTGAGACTAGCAGGGGATGGAGAACTCACCACAAAAGTAGATGGTCAATTTCCCCAGGTAGCATTCAATAGCATTAATATGATTCTTTCAGATACTACCAGGTTGCTGTATATGATCCCTGCAGATCCTAGGCTGGTTTTAATCTTCCCACCTGATTCTTCAGCTGTCCAAGCCATGCACATAGTGTAAACCACAGTGGCCACAATCTGTAAAGTATTTGACAACATAAAGTATTTTCCAACAAATTTTAATCATTTTTAAATGATAGGAATCTATTGAGCTCAAGACAATGTCATCCCTACATTGGGTTCCAACTTCTCTACTACTTGTCTTCCCCATCCCAGGTTATGGCAAATCCATCTTGTATAATTGCTTAGGCCCAAAACTGCCAATGTCATCCATTGTCCTCTTTCTTTTAGCAACTCACCGAGCCGGAAATACTCCCAGCTCCACCTCCTACATTTATATAGTATCTGATGCCTTTGTACCACCTCTACAGTCAGTACTGTGATAGGGCTGCTAAGACTCTTGCATGGATTAAGCAGCCCCCTGGTTCTTCTCCCACTTCTTCTTCATCCCCTCCCCACTCTACAGAGAGTATATGCTCAATGGAGTTAGCCTTTTTATGTGGAAATCAGGATGTCCCTCCTCTGTTCAAAAACATTCGAAAGTTTCTGTTACAGTTTAAATGAGAAATGTCCCTCATAGACTAATATGTTTGAAAACCTAGACCCCAGCCAGTGGCACTGTTCAGAAACCTTGGAGCATGGACTGGTCACTAGAATGGGTGGATCTTGGAAGGTTCTATCTGCCTGCGTTGCATTCTAGAAATCTCTGCTTCTTGATCTGTCAATATGGAAAAAACTACGACCTCACACTTGGATGCCTCAGACTGAATCTTGGAAGTCTATCTACTAAATTCCTTTCACTCAACTGGTGTCCTCCAGAGAAGCCTGGCTAATACGCTTACTTATTGTGCTGATTATGTGTTTACCCATTTCTAGACCCTTATATGAAGTTACATGAAAATCAGATATACTTCAACTACCCAGAATAATATGCAACATATACTAGACACCTTATATATGCTAATGGAAGGAATGAATAGATGAAACCATGTGATAGAGATAAATATTTAATGAATATGCAAAGATCTGGATTCCCAGAGCTTCATACATTTTTTTTTTTCTAACAGGAAAAATATGGTGTAAGAAAGTACTGAAACTTTCTAGAAAGAAGACTAAAAAGAAGAGAAAAGGAACAGTGGAAGACACCCCTACTAAGTTCTCCTTATGTTTCATTTTTGGTTGATCGATGTGGGTGTCAAGAATATTTTGTTTGGGGAGTTAAGACATGTCCTTGTTATTCATACGAATCTGAGCAACTGAGAAAAGCTTGTGGATCAAGTTTCCTGCCTCCTGCACAGGCATTTCCTGATGTGCTATCAGGTGTCCTTTCCTTAGGTGGGTTTGTCAGTGAGGGATTAAAGGCTCTGGAATTTAGAGCCAGACTGTGCTGCCGAAGCACAGCAGTATCTTGGATGTCTGCTAAGCTTCCTAGATTCAGTTCTTCACTTTCTAGCTAAAATTGTGAACATGATCAGTGGATGCCGAGACGTGCTGTGGGCATGCTCTCTTTCCATCTCTGACCCCAGGGAATCCATGCCTCCTGTAAAATAAAGCAAGGTGAGAAGGGCAGGCAGCTGGCAAAGAAGAGGCAAGAGTGTGTGCACAGGAGGGTGGTTTTAAGACTGAGGCAGATGACAAAGGTTGGAAAGAGTAATGTGGGCAGACACTTAGAGCGGGAAAGACAGGCTGAGAAATGTGTGCAAGCATGGCATTGTTAATTTGCTGTATGCCCTTACTGACTGGCATATTCAATTATTATATCCTCTTGGGAAAACATATTATTAATTCTTTTTTTCTGTAAAAGTGAAAAAAGCTGTATCATTCAAAATGGAAATCATTGGCAATAAGAGAAGAAAATATTTTTTTTTCTAATATCTGCAGACACAAGTTACTTAAAATTGTCCAAGAGTTGGCTGGCAAATGATCTTTAGACTTCACTTTCTGAGATGGTTGGCATTGGCCTATACTACAGGAGATGTGTTCACACGTGCCTCCAGTCAAAGTACTCCACACCACCTTCCTCAAGCTGGTCTCAGGGACTGAAAAACTCACAAGTGGCGGCAAGTTACTTAATGCACAGCCCCTCCCGCCCCCCCCCCCCGCCCCCTGTCAATATACCCCTGCAAGAGCAGCAGGCAAGACTCAGAAGCAATACACCGGCAGAGTGAGAAGACTTCCTTTTTCTTCTCATTTAATAACCACCTATGTGACAGAGACCTTTCGGATCTGGGGGTGTCCACCCTGTATTCCTCCTTCAGCCGAGAAAGGCCTGTGCTATGTAAACAGTCTAGTGTAGGGTAATTGTCATAGCAGTGCATACAAACGGCACAGTGGAAAGGCGCAAAAGTCATTAACGGGAGAGAAACAGGAAGCAATCAGTAACACTTTAAGCAAACTATTACCGTGAAAGTGTACACCCAGCTTGAGATGAGTGTCCTGGCTCTGTTAAAGCTATATACACCTTACTGGTCTAGCTGTGGCTGAGGAAACCTTTCCTGTTTGGCTTAGTGACGAAGTGTTAAAATCATGATGGACAGGCGGTGAGGCCAGTGAAGGAGAACTACCCGCCTCTTCCCGGGCTTCCTTCAGAGTCTTACTTCCTGCACAGAGGACCTGTGAAGAGAGGCTGGAGGAACACGCCATTGGACAACAGGCCACATTTGGGGGTGGAATGGAAACCTAACTGGGAAGATGGTATTTACCTCCAAGTTGTTTCGTGGAGAAAAGCCTACACTCTTTCCTAGGGCACTGAGGGAAGCAAATAAGGGAGTAGGCAGCCAGTTTCACAAGGCACTTTCATGGTTTCCTCCTGCTGCTGGCTAAGCTCAATGGAAAAGGTTACAACCCACTCCTAACAATACTGGGCTGTCCCTCACATACTCCTCCCAGCTGAAGGTTCCTCTCATCATCCTCTCTGGCGCGGCCTTTTCAGTTCCTATGTCCCAAGACTGTTCCTGTTTGCTTTCCCATCCAGCAGCCTGTAGAGCTCCAGATGCTGAGTTGAGGCTGATGAGGACTTAGCCCTCCACTGCAGCAGCAGGGGAGGCGGGACACTGAACTAGTCAAGCAATTAGAATAGCCAACCCTTCAGAATGTTCCACTCCATCAGATTTGATGACTTTGAGCTTTCCCTCTCTCTGTTGGTGCTTGAAGCCATCCTGTCTCGCTAATATTCTGCTCTTTACGGAATTGGGTTGGTACCCTGTGGATCTAAAACCGTTGCTGTTCAGTGAGTGTTTCTGGCTGACATATCAGCTTTTCCTCATAATGTCTGTGAACCAGGCCCAACACTCTCATCACATAAGTTCCCCCGAATGCATCCTTCTATCTCCTAGCAGCCAGGTGAGAGACAGCACTGTCTTAAACCTCTGTTTCCTTTCTTGTGCCGATCACAAAAAAAAAAAAAAAAAAAAAAAAAAAAAACCTGTGAGGAAATAACGCAAAAAGGCATTACTTTAACTTTTTATCACCTTGTTAACGAGTTGAATTTTGGGTGCTCACTCTGCTGAAAGGCAATGTGGCTTTGTAGTATATAAAATGCACTGTGAAGGAAATACATGGAAGAAAGAAGGTGAAGTAAAAGCATATGAAACATAGTGCATGGATCTTGGCATTGCTTCAATAAAACTCTTCCTATTATATGTGCTCTGAAATCTTAACATTATAAAACCTTAGCTTTGAAGACTGTTTTTCTTTCCTTTTGCTTTCGTTGAAATCAAATACCTTCCAAGGAGCAGCTTAAGGGAGGCAGGGCCTATAGGGGGCCTATGTTAATGGTTAGCGAGATTCTAGATGTGTTTCACTCCTGGGTGTCTGTGCAGGTTACACCTTGGGTCCAGGAAGCCCCAGATGAACTTGTGACTGAGGAGACCGTTATCTTCTTGGTCACATAGGACTGTTTCCTGTTAGGTAACCAGATCCACTGACACAGCCCTGTGGGAATATCATCAAAAACAAGGATATCCATCTCACTGTCATTGACAAACGGGGCTGGTCACTTGGTAGAACCACCCTGAAACTAACCTGGAGTTAGTTTACAGAGTCACATTTTACTCAGAAGTATACAGCCTGTACTTCAATACAACAGTTCAGGCTTCATGGAATCAGGACTCAGATGTGGTCTGATTAGTTCAGCGTGTAGTAGGATACTGTCCGTCACGTTCTCGTCACTGCCAACCACTATACATTTGAAAATATTTCCTGAGCTTTAATTTCTCCTAAGAAATCAGTGACCTCCCTGGAAGAGTCAAACTACAAGTGAGCCAATCTTGTTGAATAACAAAGTTAGACTAAGGCTTTTACGTCTAAAAATGATCTTGTCCAGCAATCTAAACATCCAGATGGGATTATGCCTACTTGTATTTGCTGTAGCCATGGCTGCTTCCCAACTCTTTACCGACTGCTGAATTTCTTGTACTAGAGTCTTCCTTGAGCCCCACTAGTCTAGGTAAGATATTAGTCAGCTGTAACACTGTTACCAATTCCATCTATGGGTTAAGGTCCTTCTGAGAATACATTTTTCTCCAAAATTGGCATCCTAACAGGCGACATCCCTCTCCTCCCTCCTAAGGTCAAATCTCTTTAAGTGGTCACGCTGTTCTGAAGTCATTCCTCCGGGCGCTGGGCTATCTAGCCACCCTGGTATGATATCTTTCTGGCTTTAACAGTCTTAGTCATTTTCTATAGCTATAGAAGAATGGCAGGTGATGGGTGTATGAAGAATAGAGGTATATGATTAAATTTTGGGATGCCAAGAACAGTGGCATGGTGCTGGTTAGTATTGGCTCAGCTTCTGCTGCAGCCTTCTGCTCTATCATGACATGGAGGCAGGTTGGTGAGGAGAGGTGAGACTTGCTGGAGATTTGTTTTCACGGCAGTTTTATTCCGTGACTGCACTCTGCAGTCAGTGAGAGTTTGCACCTGTGAGAATTAACTCGGTCCCTGAAGACCAACATTCATCTTTTTATGGAAGCAGAGCTGTAGTGACCAAAGCACCTTTAAGAGTTCCTACTTCCCCTCAATACTTTTACACTGGGCATCAAGTTTCCACAGGAGGGACAGACGACTCATATCCAAAGCACGGCACTAGCCTACTTCTAGGGGCCTTCTCTGACCACTCAGTTGTATTAATAAGGCTTTAGCAAGCCTGCAATTAAAGGTTCAGACAGGAATAATTCTTAGAAGAAAGTCTAAATTAAGCTGGCAAAACACCTCTAAAAACAAAGATAAAGTTTTGGAAGGCAAATGAAACGGAGAAAGTATTCAGCCAGGTGTTTTTTTTTTGTTTTTTTGTTTTGTTTTTTTTTTTTTTGTCTTTGCAACTGAAACTTCTGCTTTTTGAAATGGAATAATTCACATGGGCATTCATATGCAATTAATCAAAGCTGACATTAAGGAAGGAGAGAGACTAGGAATTAGGTTCACAACCTCTGCACAATAGTTGAAGAACTCTTGGCTTTTCCTAATGGCTTCTTTTAAAAATCCACTGAAAACTATAAATGATAGTAATTTTCATAGGATCAAGCAGAGTTTTCAGTTAAATTTACTGTTTGTGGATGTCAGGGTTCTGAATTCCAAGCAATTAAGCCCACTGGGCTTGTTCTTTTTGGTCAAATCCACATACACTTACATTTTTGAGTGCACAGCGCATGCAAAATAGTACACTGGTGCTTTGAGGGGCAAAGGTATAAAGAACACGTGGCCTCAGAGGGCATCCCCCTGCCCCCCAAGGCTAAAAAAGCCTCCAGTAACCTCAGCCCTGAGGCTGTTGCAGCTGTACTCCCAGCAGCTGCACTTCACGAGGCCACAGATAGTCATGAAAACCAAACCTTGGAGAGTGGGCACAAGTGATAAAGAACAACTCATGCCTACTGCCCAACTCGGCAATAGGCAACGCCGTGGACCATGCCCGCGGCCCTATATAAGAGTGCACGTGTATGCGCTCGAGTGATAAAGACGTGCGTGTGTGGAACATTCTAGTTGTAATTGGCTGAATTTAGCTTAAAAACTCAGGTCTGGCATGGCAAAATTGCTCAACTCCCAAGGGCCCATCAGAGACACCATCGAGCCGAGAAAAAATCTGCATGGACTCACACAGACACCCGCTCAGACAACAAAGCCTGCACTGTCCCGGCTCAGCTCCAGGGGATCTGAAAGCAAGGAACATAGAGTCGCGTTTACCTGCATACTGCCCGGAGCTAGGCTGTGCCTGCCAGACTGGAAAGGTTAGTGAGGAGTGTGTGTGTGAACGAGTGGGGGCCCCTCTCGCATTTTATTTGCTTTCTGCTGTTTATTAATAAATAAAAAGTGTTAGAACCTTTTTCCACCGGGTTTCAAGGAATTTGCTTTCAGCCCCGTTTTATGGCAGTTTGCAACAAAATGCAAAATACCCTCTATGGGCTTGAGCAAATGGGACACATCCACAACTGTAAAGACAGAGTCAAAAATAGTGTAACAAAAACAATAGATAGATAGATAGATAGATAGATAGATAGATAGATAGATAGATAGATAAGGCTTTAAAAACTGTCATGTTAGAGTTCTCCAGAGAAACAGAACAAAGACAACTTGGGGGTTGGGAGGAAGAGTTTGCTCAAGGATTTGATTCTTGTGAGTGTAACAGTAAGATCTCTAAAGCTGGAAACACAGGCTGTTGCTGTTACATGGGCTAGAGGAAATCTGAAAGGATCTTCTCATCTCTGGGACAGGTCAGTATTATTATTATTATTATTATTATTATTATTATTAATTATTTCAACTGACTTGATAGTTTGTTCACTTCACATAGTTTTGCTTTATTCAAAGCTCATTGATTTAAATGTTAATCTCATCTAAAGTTATCGTCACAAAGATGTCTAGATTAGTGTTTTACTAAATATCTGGGTACCATGGCCTTGCCAAGTTGACACATAACAATTAACTATTGAAGTGCAGAGAAGTGTATTTTGAGGAGATAACAAGGAAATCCTCAGATACAGTAAGGTATGAGAGAGTTAGCCTGTTTAAGAAGGGACGATTACAGGAAGTGACACTAACTAAGGTGTATGAGAGTTTGTATAGTTAATGCTAAAGGGGTCGCTTAAAAACCTATGGAAGGAGCAAATAGACAAAATTCTTAATAGGTAAATTGGGACCAAGTTCATGCAAATAAACTTTAAAATCAATTGCATCAGGCAATAGCTTGAGATTGGTTTCTTTTACTGAATCTAGCTATTCCCTCCCCTACATCTCTAGCTGGTTAAGGTATAGACATTGCTTTCTAATTTTAACTCCATCATTAGAGTTCACAGTCACAAATTCTTCCTTCATCTGGGACCTAACCAAACTTCTTTGTGAAAAGGGGGTAAAGACTTTTACAGGGTGAAAGCCTTCATTTACTCCTGCTTGCTGTGTTGCTGTGAAGTCTCTCCAGTTTTCCAAGAATACATAGCGATTTGCTTCCAAAGGTAGGTACCTCCTCACCTACCTTTCTATATGGTAAGCATAGAAACTTAAGGAGCGAAAATATCAGCTACCTTTTTTAGGTCAACTATTTGTTTTTGTTCCTTTCACATTTAATATTCTTTTTTTTTTTGGTGAAGTTACGGTTGCTTTTATATTAATGCTATTAAATAGTTTGTTGCAGTCCTTTTAAATGTGTACTCAAAGCATTGCCAATTGTTGGAGATTTGTAATATTTTTAAAAAAAGCAATGACATTTTGAAAAAAAAATCCCATTTCTTTACAGTAATGACTGTAGAAGGTAAGCGTTTTGCATTGAATATTGGTTTTACCCCAAATTTGAATGTCCTAACCTTTAGTATTCTGGAACCAGTAAGTAGAATCTTAGGAAGAAAGAAAATTTAGTTGTGGCCATGTGCTTGGAGTCCCCATGGTTGGATTAGTACTAACACGAGAAAAATTGGCAGAGCTTTGTATTGTCACCTTGTAAGCATAGACAAAGGCAGCGATCTGCAAGCAAAACCCCAGGCTAACCCTGCTAAATCTTTACCTTGGTTTTCTAAACCACTCAAGACATATATGTCTCCTGCCTTAAGATCCTAAATCTAGCTAACAAGATTTTAAAGTCACACATCATTCAAATATTTTAACTTTTATATGTTTTAGCCTCTGGGGAAGATACTGGAAAACCGTTGGGAATGGGGAATTAATCTAGTGTAAGACTCTGTTGAGCCTTAGCTTACTGGAGACCCCCCTGAGTGAATCATGTGGAGCCTGATCGATGCAAAAAACAAGAGGATTTTTAACGTTCCAGTGCACTGGGGCCACCCCAAACCCTAAGAAGAAGTGGTGACATTGCACAGCTTGTACAATGAGCTTTTATACAATTTTCAGGGCAGGCATTAGACACAATGTGATTGGCAAAACAGTGTGACTTTTGGTTATTTTCCAGACAGGGTTTCTCTGTATAGCCCTGGCTGTCCTGGAACTCACTCTGTAGATCAGGCTGGCCTGGAACTCAGAAATCTGCCTGCCTCTGCCTCCCAAGTGCTGGGATTAAAGGCGTACGCCACCACCGCCTGGCCTACAGTGTGACTTTTTAAGCTGATTGGTCTTCAGAGAATGAGGTGGCAAGGACTTCCCTTGTCTGAAGGTGGGCAAAGGCCCACCTGCGGAATGTGTCTCTACCCACAGGTTGGTTCTCACCCTGTGATCTGAGGAATGTTGATTAGCCTCTTCCTTCTGGAGAGTTCCACAACCTTCCCAAAGTTCCTGAGCTTATCTCATTAAGCTTGATGGAAATTCTTGGCCTCCCGGTGTTTTTCTGAGATGTCCTTGTTTACTTGGTTAGCTATAGGATTTGGTTGCCAGAACCTGGTAGCTACAGGACAGTAGTAGCATGCTAGAGTGACTTCAGGTTTGCTGGTGCGGAGGACAAAGGCACCTTTCCAGAGAAGGTGGAGCTGATATGTTTCTTGGAAGCTAAGAATGGTGCCCTAAGAGGCAATCAGTCACTTCTCATGTAGAGGAGAAGCATGAGCCATGTTGGCCAATCATGGCATACCTGGTTTGCTCAGAGATGGCCAAGCCCTTGCAGAATGGCTTGGAGGGATGTGTAATGGGAGGGAAGAAAAGATGAGAGACTGCTGTGGTAGATAAATGACAGAATCGTGTTGATGATCATTTTAATATTACTTTAGTATATTTTGGATATCTATAGTGTACTAGTCATTGATTTTTTTACAAGACACAGCTCATACAAAATCTTCTCTTTGAAGCTTAATTCTTTTATATTTTAAAATTTTACACATTAGTAATATTGTACATTCTTTTAATACTATTTTAATTTTGTACTCTATTAATCATTGATTTTTACAAAAGAAATACGTACAACTCATATAAAATCTTTCTCTTTAAGCCTTCATTCTTTTAGGCAAATGTGGCTATATTCTAAAACTTGAAACTTACTATTCTGTTTCCTTGGGTCAATGTAGGACTGAATTTTAGTCAATTTAACCCCAGAATATAAATATTTTGTTTTTGCAATGGAGTTTTTACACCACTTTTTTTTCCTGCCTGAAATATCAGATACAAATTTTGAATGCTGAGCAATGTGTGATCAAAGAGATTCCAGTATCTGGATAGTCAGAGAGAAGCTTACATAAAACAGCTGTAGTGTGCCTCCTTAAATAGCTGATACTATCAAAATGGAGGTTGTGACTGACTAGTTGCAAATCTAGATAGAAAGAGAGATGGAGAATACCGTGTTCTCTATCATGACAATGACCACCCTGCTGCAATTGGAAATGGCCACATTTGAAAGTGTTTTAATACAATTTTTTTTAAACACTGATCTGTTTTTATTTTAAATCAATATACTGGTGACATAAATGCCCCTTAAGAATGGCTCCTGACTTTATCTTAACACATCCTCATACATGAAATAAGCATCCATTTAAAATGACGGAGATGCAGATCCTACAAATTAATCTCTGCAGAAATGCAGACTGTCTTTCTTGTTTCACCCAAAAGTGCTGTGCATTGCTTTTTAAAACCCTTGTTCCATTTATCTTAAGAGAGACTGTTTTAATCTGCATCCTCCATGGCAGACCATTTGTCTGCCTACCTGTCACTACCTACTACCTTCAAATGAGCACACACAACAATCATTTGGTTATGATTCTTAACTCCATTCACCTGCAGACTCACAGAGCTCTGCCTGCCTCTGCCTCCTGAGTGTTGGGATTAAAGTCCTGTGCCACCACCACCTGGCACACTCTTTTTTGTTTTTAATATGGGGTGACCATAAAGGCAAAGATTCCCAAATCAGCTATTGTAAGTCTTATTATGTTAAATATTTTTCAAAGTTTAGTCAACAAAACAGAAAATATACTGAAGTGAAAAACAAAAGAAAACATCAAAAGTCAAACATTGAGGGAAAGCAGCAGTTGACATCTCAGTAGTTGAAGCAGTTTTGCATGCCCATGCCACCACTGTGGCACCCATGGGCTCTGGAGTGTCTCTGGATTAAGGTTTGATGCTACTCTAGGGGTAGGTAAATATGCAAACTTTGTGCAGAGCTCTTAATTGAGAATTTGAATGAGCTGAAGTTCAGGGTGTGGACTGGAGATAAGTAAACATTGTTCTGCACCTGAATGTTTCAGCTGTCTCTCAAATGCATCTTTAACCTTGGTGTGTGTGATGTGCAGAAGAAAATCCACCAGAGACAGAACTGTACTCAACAAGGCCCTTTTCTGTAGAAAGCATCTCTCCTCACATATGTGAAAGGTGAGTCAAATGAGAGGCTTTGAAGGCTCTCTGAACTAATTTTAACTCGTCTAACAAGCATCATGACCACCCCTCTCCTTACCTGTGACTCTGACACATGGTTGTGAGGTTTGTTTCCCACATACTTGGACAATAGTAGCAGTCAGGGCCAAAATTGTTAGAGACAAGGATTTAATGTGGTGTAACATGTTCTTGTTTTTGTGATAATGGAGATGAACAAGATGACAGATGCACAGCGTGTGCGTGCATGTGTGCGTGTGCGCGTGCGCGTGCGTGTGCGTGTGTGTGTGTGTGTGTGTGTGTGTGCGCGCGCGTGTGTGTGTAGGCTGGAGGGTAAGAGTGGAGTGAGGGCAGGGAGTGGGTATAGAGGAATGGAATGGGTAGAGGAAGGAGACCTAGGGAGGAGAACAAGGGATTGGGAAATAAGCCCAGGGCTGGTATCTGGGGAAAGGAGAACCAATACTCCTTTTGTTGTTAGGAAAACCCCGGGCACAAAGGGTGAGTTTGAGTTTCGCTTCAGGTCAGTTGAGGGCATTGTGCAAAGGCAGCTTTAGAAGGCAAAGGCAACCCACTGACTCTGAGGTAATTAAATCATGACATTAGGCTGCTGACCATGAAAGCAGAAAAATGCCAGCACACAAAAGGAAGAAAACCAAACCTTACATTTGTATCCAATTATATAATTAAAATGTTTACTGTTCCATGTAATAATTATGTGGCTCACATTTGATCATGGTGAAGTTACCCTAATTGGTTAAAAGTTTCACCCATTCTTCTTCTGGGACAAAATTGGATTTTATTTAGTCATTTTTTATCCAGGCATGCAAGACTTCATGTCATCTGACTTTGTTTTATTCTGACTGGGACTTTGGCAACTCTTGTAGTAATTTTCAGTTTTATTTCCTCCTATCACTGATGCCTATAATTATGGGTAGCCAGTTACCTGAGAAAGGGATTATATCTCCCTGTTCCACTTCCATTCCTAACATAAGTTTTCTTTTTACTGGCTTCACAGTGCAGCAGGCTTGTAGAACAGTCCCCTGAGCCATTTCCACAAAAGGCCCCTATGAGAACCTGCTGCCCTTTCGTCAAGACAACTACCTATTCCCGCCTTCAGCCTGGCATCTCCTGCAGCTGGATATGTTGATGGATTACTCACATTGCAAATTACCCAAGCACTTTACTTCTCCTCTTCTCCTACCTCATTTTAATTATTATTTTAATTACACACACACACACAATGTATGTATGTGTATGTATGTATGTGTACACATACACATGTGTGTATGTATATGTGTATGTGTGTCTATGTATTCCAACAGACAAAGTAAGGATTGTGAAAAGAAAAATGGTAAAAGGAAAAGCTCTCATATGTTCTATTTGGTTCTGGTGTTTGTTTGTTTGTTTATTCCCTTTTTGCCATTAGTAGTTGGAGAAACTATGTCTTTAGGACTTACTATTAGAGTTTAATTTTACCTCTGGAATTTATTATCTGCTATCAGTTACTTGAAGTAAACAATGATGTATTAAGAATTCACAAAAATCGGAGGCTAGAAAATTGGCTTAGAGGTTAAAAGCATCGGTTGCTCTTGTGGAAGATGTGGGTTTGAGACTCAGCACTCACAAGGGATCACACAGTCATCTGCGTAACTCCAGGACTAGGGATCCAACGTTCTCGTCTAATTTCTACAGGCCAGGCTTATGTGTAGTGTGCACGGTATACCTATATATATTTAGGAAAAACACTTATACACATAAAATAAAATAAACTTATTTTTTAAAAGAGAGAATTCATAAAAAAATCAAAGATGAGACATAATTTTTTTGTTTAACTTAAGGCGGGTGTCAACAAGGTGATTTGTAGTGTGATATTCGAAAGGGACATCAGAGCATATTGATATGGGAATGCAGTTTGCTAACCCTCTAATATGCTTTCATTGTGGGCAAAAACACCGTGGCGCTTCCTAGAGGCAGCTATCTTTGTCAAAGCAGAGACAGCTCTGATATCCTGACCACTCTCTCAAACTTTGGAGTGAGGGGATGGATAGAAGACAAGCTCAGGATGGAGTTGTCTGAATGGAGACGGTTGCAAATTTTGAAATACATACCTTCCCTTTGCCCCAGTCCAGCGTGAAGCTACTGCCGTAGACAAGAGTATTGATAACTTTCAAAGTGACAATAGGTTGAAAGATCAAAGAATCTCCTTCATACTGAACAGAAAACACTAGAACAGGTGTTATCAACCAGGGCCTATTGCGCTGCGCAGAGGACTCATGGCAATGCGTGGAAACACTGCTATGATCACTACTGATTGGCATCAGCTAGGTCAAGCCCAGTGATGGTCTCAACATCAGTGTAGAAGACAAAGAATTATCTAATCTGAAATATCTGTAGAATTAGAATTTCCAAACTTAGGCCTCTACTTCGAGTCCTTAGTTTGTTTCCAGGGTAACAGATGCTTTTTTTCTGTGTCATGCCTCTACCCATATCGCAACATGATGAAAAAAAAAACAAACTAAAAATAGGTAATATCCATTGAAGCCGCAGATGACACCACATATGGAGCCTGATTAAATAATGATTAAATAATAAACTGTTGAGAGCTCAGCAGAGGAACCTAGGCTGAATATCCTTAATCTGAAACATTAGTCACAGATTTCAGGTTTGTTTTTGTTTGTTTGTTTTTAATTTCCATCTATTATATATTGAGAATCCTTAATTGAAAAGACTAAAATCTTTGATAGAACATTTAGAATTTTGAATCAGGTTTCTTCCCCCAACCTTCCTGAAATAATCACACACACATACACACACACACACACACACACACACACACACACACACACTGACTGTGGTGGTGGTTTGAGTATGCCTAGCCCAAGGAGTGTCACTATTTGGAGGTGTGGTTTTGTTGGAGTAGGTGTGCCACTGTGGGTGTGGGCTTTAAAACCCTCATCGTAGCTGCCTGGAACCAGTTTTCTCCTAGCAGCCTTGAGATGAAGATGTAGAACTCTCAGCTCCTCCTGTACCATGCCTGCCTGAATGCTGGCATGTTCCTACCCTGATAACAATGGTCTAAACCTCTGAACCTGTAAGCCAGCCCCAACTAAATGTTGTCTTTATAAGAGTTGCCTTGGTCATGGTATCTGTTCAGAGCAGTAAAACCCTAAGACACACACACACATACACACACACACACACACACACACACACACTCATATACACACATATTATTCTCAAGGCAAATTTAAATTGTTACTACTGTTCAATGAAACTACTTGATCTTTAAGCTCATTGATGATTCTAAAGATTTTCTTAAAGTTTTGTCAGCCTCAATGACTTTATACTTTCTCATTCTACCTACTAAATATTTAATGTCCTAAAAAAAAAAAACCACATACAAACACATACAAACACAAAACAAACGAAAACCTCTACTACTATCACCAATGAAAATTTACCTCGTATAGCTTTCAGGAGAGACCAAAGACTGTCTGTTAGGGTTCCTTAGTTGTCACTACAACTCACCAGGCACTAGGTGGTTTAAACCAGCACCACTCTTCTTCACACCAGAGGCTGAAGGTCAGGTTGTCAACAGGATTATGCTGCCTTGAGGGAAATGAAGTTTTCTTCTGGAGAGGGCTGGCATTGCTCCCATCCCCGCCTTTGTCTTCATATCATCTTCCCTGTACTGGTGTGTAGCATCCTCTGCCCCCCATACAAACATGTGTCACTGATTTAAGGACTACTCTAAATCCAGAACAAACTCACCTCCAGAATTTAATTACTACAGCAACCTCCCTTTCCCAAATACAGTGATACTAACAGGCTCTAGGGATTTGTACACCGGGGCTTTCTCTCTCCTCATCCTCCTCTCTTTCTGAACCACTACTCATGGGACAGTTGTCACTTTTCCACCGACAACACAATAGCTGCCAATCTTACTGCTCCACAGCTACAATGACTGAGAACTTTGTTCTCCCCACCCCACGAGAGGTTTTGGGGGATGTACGAGCTTCAGTGAAAGGTCTCCTAGAATACAAAACAGGGGCATGAGAGTCCCAAACAAATCTGCCAGCTCAGAGCAGAGCAGAACCTCCGTGACCCACATTCTCAAGTCTAAGGGTCCAGAAGTCATTGCTATCTGTGCTTTGTGCTTCCATTTTGTCATTGCGGACCTTAACCCTCTGGAACTGTAAGCTAAAATGAACTCTTCTATAAGGCTGTGGGGACAATCTCAAAACATCAAAAGGTAAGTAAGAACCATGTTGAAGAAGTAGACTGGCTGGGGGTTGGTCTTCCCTTCCTCCTGCCCCCTGCTTTGGCAGCTGCCCTGATAGATGCTTGAAGGAGAGCCCTGACCAGTAAGGGTTCCTCCCAACTCCCCCCTACTCTGTTCCTGTGTTCCTCAGAGACTGTGGTGGTTTGAGCGAGAATATCTTCTGACAGACTGGGTTCCCAGTTGGTAGCATTTGCTGAAGGCCAAGAAGGTGTGGCTGTTCTGAAGAAATCAAGTCACTAGGCTTTGAGAGCATATGGCTCCCAGTTTACAATCTCTATTTTGGTGTTTATAGGTTAAGGTTTGAACTCTCAGATGTTCTAGCTACCACACCTTCCACTTGCTGCTGTGTCTCCATTTTATTATCATGGACTCTAACTTTTTGGAACCATAGCCTATAGTAAACCCTTCTGTAAGCTGTTTTGGTCATAGAAGTTTATCCTAGTAACAAGAGAGTAGCTGATATGACACCACCCCCATTTGTGTTATTGAAGGCGACTGAGGCAGGGATCACCGACTGGTTTCATTTTAGCTACCCATCCAGATCTACTTCAACGGAACTTGTAGAGCTAGCAGTGGTTTATGTGGGTTGCTAAGACACCCACCCTTTCACTGCCTACCCTAGATCACCCAGCTCCATCAATGTCCTCAGCTGGAGAGCAAAGAAAGGCTGTAAGGAAAGCTAGGGCTTTGAACTTCTACAGAGGCGGGCCTCTTTCTCTGTCCACATGACACTGGGGTCACTGAGGAGCTGACACCAGTCAGGACCCACAGCCCTAGTGACCTGCTTTGAAGAGTCCCTCAAAGCCAAGGACAATAAGAGGGATCTGGCACTTGGTCACTGTGCAGACATCTGGTTGTAGCAGCCCTCAACCCTGTTCTAATGACTTCTGTCCTGGGAGGACAAGATAATCCTGCCTTCGAGCCAACTTTATGAGCTCCTCGCTCTGCACATCTTCTCCTCTGACTAGGGGTCTCTGTAGAGATGGGGGCTGTATCTGCTTGCATTCTTAACCCTGTTTTATTCCCCATGCAGAAAAAGATAAGCCTCCTTGAGGGAAAGCAGCTGCTTTGGATCAGGTTAGAAGCAGTAAATCTGGAAACAAACATAACATGAATGAAACGGTATCAAGACAGGACGTGATGATGATGAAAAGCCAGGCTTTTGGCTCTTGCACAGTCACTCTGTTCTCATCTTTCATTCACACAGACTTCACACTGTTCTGTGATTAAAATTTTTCATCGCCTGATTTGGTAACTCACAAAAGATCCTTTCATCAATGCCACATACAATCTTGATCATCTTAAAATCCTCATAAAATTGTCTTGATTTATAACAAGTTAAATAACACTGTGTTGTTCTCCATAGCTAATTTTTATTTATCCATTTCACCCTAATTTAAATATTAAGTATTCGCTTTAGGTATCTATTAATTTAAATATAAAATATAATCAGTGTTTTGAGCATATTTTTCCCAATGTTTGGCTTCCAGCCTATGATATACGTATATAACTGGCTTCAGTGGTGTTTTGCTATCTCAGGTACAGCTTAGAAAACTAACTTTTATTCTGATCGTTTTATAATATTTGATCAGGTATCAAGTAATATATAAAGGTCTAATGAAAATTGTTTGTTTATAATAATCCATTTTGGGTATATTTATAATATTTATGAATATCCATTATAATAATTCACCTTTTTTTTCTTATGGAAGTTCAGGTGTCTTTTGGCATTGTTCTTTTCCTATATAGAGATCATTCTTCAGCCATTCTTCGCTAGCAGCAGACTTGCATAGTACTCTTTCACGAGAGGATATCTTCATCGCCCATCTGTCGATGAACATAGTTTTACTGAATTCAGAACCCAAGTTTGACAATTATTTGCCCCTTCTATGTAAAAATTATTAGTAGAGATTGTTCTCTTCTCTCTGGTAAGATCCGAACACTCATTTTCTCTGGATGCTGTGAAGATGTTTTTCTCCATTTTCCTCTTTCACATTTAAGTGTGATATGCCTCTGCCTGGCTTTCCTTTAGTTTGTTCTATTTGGGACCCACTCAATCTCTTTAATGAATACAGATTTTACTTTACACACTCACACTGCTTGAGTAAGTTTCTCTAATCTCGTCTAAAGACAACATTGATTTGCACTCTTTCTGCCATCTTAGGAGCTCCTAGGGCTCTGTTTTCATCTATTCTGTCTTTGTTTTGTTGAGACTGATCCTCCCCAGAACTCACTGCATTTATGCTGTCATGTGAACTGCAGTGTCAAAACCCCTCTGCTGGCCTCTTGGTTTATTTCCTGTTGCTGTCACTTCTGTTTCTTTCCTGGAATTTCTTACATTTTTACTTTTTTTTTTTCGAGAACTCATAATCATTTGTTAGATTAATTTTGTCATGCCTCCTTGAAATCTCTGTTGAGTATTTCTAACACCTGATTCATCTCAATGTGTGGATTACTGTCTCTAATTCAAGTTGTGATTGCTCTTAGTTCTTGGGATGATTTGCTGATTTTTTTTTTGTATTTTTGAATACTATGAAACTATTGATCTTATTTAATCTTCTTTCCTACAGTTAAAGAGAATAAGCCTTCAGGTTTTGCCTCAATCCAATTAAACTTTCCAGAGATGACGGGGTATGGCTCATTTGTCTCTTAGCTGGGTTGTAAATTCAGATCTTTCAGGCTTTGTTGGTACTAAAGAAAGGACAGGAAAATATCAAAAATCCTGCCTTCTACTACCTCATGGATGCAGGGGCTGGGGCTGGAGGCTTGGCTTTGTATCAAAACCTCACTAGAGAGACTTATGGAGCCAAGTGATACTCCAGCCTCCAGTCATAAGGCACCTGCCTCACTGATACCTTATGGGGGATAGGAGATAGCCATGCTGTTCAATCAGTGCCAGGGCTAGAATCCTGGAAGGACAGAGTCCTGCTGACAAAACAGAAGATACTCTGGAGCACTGAGGCATGCTGGCCAAAGGATGTTTCCTTTGGAACATCACTATGTGATATCTACTGTACTGTTTTCCAATGATCGTAAAAAAAGATAGAAAAAAACTTGAGTTCTCTAGGAGATAGGAGTGAACAGAAGGAGGGAGTAGGAAGCCATGTGCTCCCAAGAGTAGAAAACTCTCACCTTACAGGGACACAGCCTTAACTCCCTGACTTTGGTATGTCACTGAACTAACATTAGACTCCGTTGCAGATAATTCTGACACAGTAGGGTGATATTGCGATTAAATGAGATAATATTAAGAAACAACCTGTACAATAGTGTTACTTGCCTTTCAACCTTGGCTGTCTTCCTTGTTTTCCCTCCGTTCCTGACTGCTCATATATTACCATGCCAGATCTTCCATGCACATTAATATTTGGAGATTTTAGTTGGAATGCACAGTTCTGCATGTAGCTAGAACCTTCTGTCTTAGTGTTAGAGACATCTGTTTATATTTGGAATGGTTTGTGATAACATTTTAAATCCAGAATCTTAGACCTCAAACCTTGGAGCCATCCACACATTGAACATCAGCTACTATTGTGATATTATTTCCAAAATCTCTTTTGCTCTAACTTTGGCATAGCCACTACCACCTATTTCTTAGAATATTACTACTAAATTGTCATTTTGTTTCTTCCACGTTCTCTGTCTGTCCATCCAGTCTCAACACACTTATTTGAGGTGTTTTTTTACCCTTTGTATTTATGATTCATATTGTGTTTAAAATTCATCTGCAGCTTGCCATCTCACTCAGAGGACACACCAAAGTCTTTCTAATGGTGAGCAAGACTCTGTGCTGTCTGGATTACTTGTTTCATCTTGTCCTTTCTTATGACTATACTTACCCTGACTCAATTTTCTACTAAAGCTGATCCAATATTTCTGAGAGCACAAAGTAGTATTCAGTCATTGAGAGCATTTGCTTGATTGTGCCTGGTATCTTTTGTCTAGAATGTTCCCTGATGCATGTTTCTTTCAAATGGCACCTTCTCAATAAGATTATCCCGGGCCCTATTGTTTTAAATGACAACAGTCTCCTCTAGTGTCCTCTGCAAGTACTTATTAGCTCAGTGACTCACAGTGTGTAATTCGACTCTATCATTGAAGGGTATCGGTATTGAATTGGCCACCATAAGTGCCAAGCAGGATATTGCCATCAGTTTTCAAATTCATGCTGTCTCACTTAACTTTTTTATAGTTGTGACAAAACACTCACATCAAGGAAGGAGTATTGATTTTGTCTCCTGGTTTCAGATAGTTCGGCCCACTATTGTGGGGAGGACATTCTGTGATAAGCAGATACGATATGGCAGCCAGGAAGCAGGGTGGAAAGCAACACACATGGCCAGGTGCATAGTGCCTAGATGCAGTCCTAGGAGCATGTCCCTTGCCACTAGGTCCTACTTCCTCCAGCCCTTTCCATCCTCTGAAGCTTGGTGCACCTCCTAGCTGGTGCTCTCATAAAATGTTGAATCCACCAGTAGAGTAATCTCTTTATCAAGTTAGAGCTCTTATAATCCAGCCTTCTCTGAGAACACCCTATGAGATTTCTGCAGAGGTGTGCTTTAGCAATCTTGTAGGCCCTTCCTTGTCAGCCTTACTCATACCTGTTAATTTGTAGATGTTAAAATGTGAAAGAATGTGCTAATAGTCAGTGGAATGCTGTATCAGATTTACTCACTATTATTGTTCAATGCCTGACTTCTCAGCAAATACATCAGCTCCATGGGAGCAAGGATTTTCATCTTGTTTGTTGTCTAAAACAGGGCCTAGAATTTAGCAGGTACTTAATGCGAGCAGCTGAATGGATGTTTATTTAAGACACAGATCTTTCCCAAAATGAGGGCATTACAACAAGGGGGTCAGCTCATTTGCAGACCCCCAGGCCTGTGCTCTGCAGATCCTCAAAAGAAAGGAACCAAACATATTTGCTTACACTTTCATTTTAATTACAAACATATTGTGTAGCTAAGCCTGATAGGTATTAGTAAGACTCAAGACTAACTTTCATCTTCTTTGCCTGGATAAGGAAAGAGGACTCGGGCGTGGTCCAATGGCTGTGTGAGCACACATATACACACTATGGGCATGTGTGTATATATATGTGTATATATACATACACATACCTAATCATACGCGTGTTCTTTCTTTCTCCTCTCTCATGTGCGTGCACTTGACCTTTGCTTCCCCCCTTTCACCTGGAGCTCTGCAACAGCTCCATGACAAGGGCGTGTAATCATTACTGCATGCAGCAGCATTTGGTTCAGGTTCCCTTATCAGTATTCCCTTTGCTCGCTCCCACTTCCCCCCCTCTCCCCCCCCCCACCTTAACAGAGACAGGGAATGCAGCTCCGAGATCAGTGTCACGTCCACCACTTCTTCAAACACTTCACACAGAGAATCTTTTAGAGCTGTGATTGTGGGACCCTGGACCTGGAAAATACCTGTCATCGGGACCGGTACATCTGCCAAGGGAGTTCATTCCAATGGTATTAGTTGGTGTCTGGCACTTATTTTGTAGTTAGAAGAAGAAGAAGAAGAAAAATCAATGTACACTCATGGGCTTTATAAAAAAAAAAATAGCTTAAAATAAATGCAGCTACTCTTAATTTACTTCCATTTGGTATTTATAAATCAGTTTATTTAAATAATTTGAGAACTCCAATGTGATTTCTTTTGATGGTATGTATAAAGGAGGTCTCAGTTACATTTGGAAGGCTGAGGTTTTTGTTTTTGTTTTTTACTTTGAAAAATGTATGGATAGCATTACTTTAAATATGCCTCATATTTTCAGTAAATTTTCTTTATGTATAATTACTATGAAACTGAATTATTTCTAGTATGTATTTTTAAAAATATATTTCCCTCATTTCATCACTGTATTAGTGTCTAGGGCATCAGCTTCAGCTACAATGAAGCAGTGAACACAGAATTTAATTGACACTCAGGCAATGAAAGGTGTTGAAAGGGCTGCCTTCCACGATCAGAGTTGACTCTAGATTTCCACAGCATCTTTACTCTGTAAATGCTTCAAAAATGCCAAATTCTGTGGGAGGACCAACCAGAATTTCTCACCCTGCTGACCTTTGAATTTTTTTTTTAATGATTCATTTGAGAAATATCACATCTTTGAAATTCTAATGTTCTGTGTAATTCTGTACTGATTCAGTGCAAACCATGAAACCTAATAGAGAGTAAGAAAAGTTCCACACAAGCAAATGTGAGATATCCCCCCAGGCACTCAGGTTCCTAAGTGAGGTGAAAAAAGTATAAGTACGTTGCCATATGAGTCCATGAGCTTTCAAGTCATTTAATTTTTAGACAAAATTTTAAAATTTAATCTTATAGATTATGAAACTATAAAACATGACACAGGTACTTCATAAATCTTGATTGTAATTCCCTGCAAGAATGACTTATTTCCTGTGGTTTGTTTTCTAGACTATTGAGAGGTGAGCAGTAGATGGGTGGAAGAAATCTGAAAGACTCTGAAGAGTTGGCTTCAGCTACAATGGGGCATTTATGTTCGCTCCAGCCAGTTCTGCATCTCGGCAAGATTTTAAAATTTGAAAAAAATTCTATTGATTTTTTTTTCCCATTTTCTTTTCTTTTCCTTTCTTCTCCATTTTCCCACAAGACAGAGTCTTATGATGTACTCGTTTGGGATAAGAACTTACTGTGTAGGCCCAGCTCTTAACATTGTTTTTAGTGTAACTCTATCTTTAAGTTTAGTTGCTTTTAAATGTAGTTTCAACTGCTGCTACATATTTTATCATCATTTTTTGGTAATTCCTAAAAATAAGATTGGTATCCAATCCTGAAATTGGTAAGTATGCCACATTCTCAGATTTCATCAGGATAAATGTAAAGAGGACAGATTAAAAAAGAAGGCACAGGGAAATAAAATATCTCGATGATATTTGAATTTGATCTTTATCTTGAGAAAGACTTACAGATACATTTTCTTCAAAGAGTTATGGTCTTCTTTTTGTGGCATTAAACTTGAATGAGGTTCTTTTCCATTTTAAATGCATTTTTAAAAATTTGGATGTTAAAATTGTAATATTTTATTTACATAACACATGCATTTACTGACTAGAGATGTTGGCTTTTCGTTTGTTTCTTTTTGACAGGGTCTGTCTGCTTTGCCAGGGCTGGCCTTGAATTCATGGAGATGCACTTGCCTCTATCTCGTAAGTGCCAGGATTAAAGATGTGTGTCATTGTATCTGGATGAATGACATTTTTTTATTTTGTGGGTAGCAGTATTATAATAATATCTTTCTTTTCATTGAAAGTAGATACTACTTTCTTACATAATGTGTTCTCCCTCACTCTAACCTTCTTACTTCTTCACCATGTTCTCTCCCACCTGGATCATACCTTTTCTATCTTTCATTTTGAAAAAATAAACAGATTTCTAGGGGATAATAATAAAATAATAAAAGATAAAGCAAGAACAAATTGGATAAAACAAATAAACAGAAGGAAAGGAGCCAAAGAGAATGCACCTGAAACAGATCTAATCACTAAATTGGGAGCCATAATATATACAAAGGATCTGTAGGGTAAAAGACAGAAGAAAAAACAAAAATAATAAGATACTTTTTTTTAAAAGGAAGAGTCCTGATAAAACACTACGAGACAAGAAATCTTCAAAGATGCCATTTGGTTCATTTTCCTTTGGCCATTCCTGCTGGGCATGCAGCCTTAAGAGTAGTTTGTTTCTTCAGGGAGACTTCCATGCAGAAACAAAATTTTCATTTGCAAGTGGTTGTCAATTGGAGAATGCTTCTGGGTTAGGCATGAGGTCATGTGCTCACTTCTTCTGTTATCTATAGAACCTCAACTGGTGCAGACCTGTGTATGCCCTATACATGGTCCCTCAGTCTCAGTAAGTTTCCACATGTATTGATCCTGTAGATTCAGAGGTCCTGGCTTTCTTGATGTCCTCCATCCCCCCTGGCTCTCACAGCCTTTATACCTCCTCTTCTCTTTCACAGGGTTCTCTGAGCTCTGAAGATCAAGGGATTTGATGGGAGCACCCTACTTATGGATGAGGGTCCCAAGGTCTTTCACTCTGCAAGCTCTCTAGTTGTGGGTATTTGTTCCCACCTTCTGCAGGATGAACCCTCTCTGATGGTGGTGGAGCAAGGGGCTAAGGGATATCATTAGGAGTCATTTTATTGTCACAGTTTGTTTTTGTGTGTTGGTTTGTTTTACAGAATAGTAGTACTTGGCTTTATCCTAGGTCCCTGGGCTACAGGCTCTTAGTCACTGAAGTTTGGGTTCCATCTTGCTAAGTGGGCCAGTCTTTGGTCAAATCAGATATTGGTTGGTCACTCCCACAAGTTTTGTGCCACCACTGTACTAGCACATCTTGCAGGCAGGACACAGCTGTAGATTAAAGGGTTTGTTGCTCAATGGGTGGTTATGTTTTTCCTTTGGTAACATGCAGAGTACATTCCTGGTCTAAAGACACTAGGTGTTTTGAAGGCTCTATGTAGGCACCAGCTAGACTTCTTGTTCAAGGAGTTGTGCAGGTGTGTTGTCTTCAGTTTACGGAGAACAACCTATAGTCTTGACAGTAGCCTGGGCTGTTCAGGGGTTCCTAAGGGACTCCTTTGGCCAACAACACAATAAGATGTAACCTAATCATAGTACTGGAAGCTTCATCTGGTGACAAGAGGTGCCCAGAGTGGGTTTTGTCTCACCTATTCTTTGGAGATTGCATTTAGATTTCTTTACACATGGATATTATTTTATAAAACTTCTACTGTATTAAGTTTTTATGAGGCCCCTCAATGACCCTTAATTTTAGCTGTCTCTCCCCATATTCCTTTCCTTCTTTCTTCTTTCCTCCCTACCCCCACTTGATGCTATCATTCCAGCCCCACATCCAACCATAGCTATCTACTCTTTCCATTTCCTAGGGAGATCTAGTTGCCCCAGCCTAGTTCCTTACTCTATACCTAACCTTTGTAGTTCTACAAATAGAAGTTGGTTATTGTTTACTTAACAGCTAATATCCTCATATAATTGAATACATACTATATTTGATTATCTGGGTCTGGGATACCTTAATCTAGATGATTTTTTTCTATCCATTTACCTATGAAAGTCATAATTTCAATTTTTAATGACTGAGTAAAATTTCATTGTGTAAATATACCACATGTTCTTTATCCATTCACCTGTTGAAAGCCATCTAGGTTTTTTTTTTTCCAGTTTCTGGCTATTAATACAGCAGGAATGAATTTAGCAGAGTATCTGTGTGGTGGGATGATGTGTTCTTTGAGTACATGCCCAACAATGGTATAGCTGGATCTGGAGGTAAAGTTATTCCCGTCTTCCTAAGGTACTGCCACACTGATCTCCACGGTAGCTGTACAAATTTTTATTCCTACCAGCAATGCATGAGTGTTCCCCTTGCTCCATATCCTCACTGCAAGTGACACTTGTTTTACTGACCTTAGCCATTTTTACTGATGTCAGGTGAAATCTGAAGTAGTTTTTTGATTTGCATTTCTCTGATGACTAAGGATGTTGAACATTTTTTTAAGTGTTTCTTGGTCAGTTGAGTTTTCTCATTTGAGAATTCTGTTTAGAACTGTACCCTATTTTTACTTTTCTGGGGATAAATTCTTTATATTTTAAATTCTTTATATTTTGGATACTATACATCTCTAGAGAATGTGTAGTTGGTTAAATTGTATCCCCATTCTTTAAGCCTTTGCTGCTTTGTCTGAATGATGATTTCCTTTGGTGTAGAGAACTTTTTGATTTTATGGAATCTTGTTATAGTTTTCTGTTCAGAAAGCCTTTTCCTTTCCCAGTAAGTTCAAGGCTATTCCACACAATTTCTTCCATCAGGTTCAGAGTATCTGGATGTATGTGAAGGTCCTTGATCCAGTTGAGTTTCATATAAGGGGATAAGTATGGATCTATTGGATTCTTCTACGCACAGCCTCTTTTGATTTGGTTGGTGTTGAGATTACTTATTCCCTGTGTTTTCTTGGGTGAGTTTACCTCTTCAGGTTGGAGGTTTCCTTCTAATATATTCTGTAGAGATGGCTTGTAGATAGACATTGCTTAGATTTGCTTTTTATTTTGTTTTGTTTTGTTTTTCAAGATAGACATTCTCTGTGTATCTCTAGTTGTCATGAAAATAGCTCTGTAGACCAGCCTGGCCTCAAACTCAGAGATCCACATGCCTCTGCTTCCAGAGTGCTGGAATTAAAGGCATGCACCACCATGCCTGGCCTAGACTTGTTTTTATAATGGAATGTCTTATTTTCTCCACCTATGATGTTTGAAAAAAGTTTTGCTGAATATAATACTTTGGGCTGGTATCTATCTGTGGTGTCTTAGAGTCTGCAGAAGATCTGTTCAGGGTTTTCTGACCTTTAGAGTCTCCATTGAAATGTCAGGTGTTATTCTAGTAGGTTGGCCTTTATATGTTATTTTTTTCTTTGTAGTTCTTAATATTCTTTTTTTTTTGTTCCATACCTTTAATATTTTAATTGCTATGTCCTGAGGGGACTTTCTTTTCCAGTCCATCTATTTGGTGTTCAGTATACTTTTTTCTACCTTGATGGGTACCCCCTTTTACGTGGGTGAAGTTTTTTTCTATTATTTTGATGAAAATATAAAATTTTCTGAGCCTCTGACCTAAACTTCTTCTCCTTCCTCTATTTCTATTATTTATAGATCTGTAAGTCTCTGAGATTCCTTGGATCTTTTGTGCTGGAGACTTAGAGATTACATGTGGAGAGGAAGAGGGAGAGTAAAAATCTGAAGTGAGCTTACCTGCTTTGCAGGCCTTCTTGCTTCTCAATCAGGCTTGGGTGGTGAGTTCCCAGAAAGTATGCTGGAGTTGAGGACAGGTATAACAGGAGGAGTGAGGCAGAAGGTTTAGATCTTCATGATCTACTGGAGATGGGGCCAGAGAAAAGAGAGATGCTGCCACAGGTGGTCTGATACAGACAGAGACGGGGGTAAACTGGATTTGGAGGAGAGGACAGAGTGATGATCTGATGATCTGCAGTTAAGCTCCTTGCTTCACTGGCCAGAGTGGTCTGTGGCTTCCCAGGGAATTCCTCCTGGAGTTGGAGACTGGGATGAATTGGAGGAAGGAAGGTTGGAAGAGAAGGTCTATGTGATCCAGGATCTGTTGGATATGTGGATCAGAGACTGCAATAAGTGGTTTGCTACAGAGCTATGGTTAAGACTGGGCAACTATACTCAGCTAAGTGAAGATCCATAGTTAGCCTCCCTGCTTCCCTGGCTGGCATGGCCTGTAGGTTCCTAGGGAATGCCTGCTGGCATGGCCTGTAGGTTCCTAGGGAATGCCTGCTGGCATTTTGGGCTCAGATAAAGCAATCATGAGGGTAGGGAAGTTTGGAGGGCAAGATCTATGTGACCCACTGGAAATGGGTTTGTAGGAATAGAGGGAGAGGAGATCTGAAGGTAGCCTGCCTACCACGTCCCCTTTGTAAAGTGTGGAATTATAATGGAAGTTTAAGTTTAAAAATTAAATGGTAAATATTGATGGGATAAATGCTGACAAGACTTACCAATACACAAATTAATTAAGTCACTACAAGAATTCCAGACAAAAACAAACATTATAAAGTTGTTTTTGCCAAAATATTAAAAGATAAAATTACTGTATTAGTAGCTGATTGGAAAGCATGGGTTGAATCCTATAACAGTTACAATGGTAACAAATTACAATTAGCACACGTATGTTAATCTTTTCCATTTCCTAACCAAGTATGTCCAGAAGCATTTTGCCCTTCATAATTTTTATGAAATATTTCTATTGATTATTAAATTCTACGAAAAACTATTCCAAGATTTTGAAAACATAAAGTAACATTTGGAAACAGAATGCAACTATATATATTTTTAAATGTTCTTTTTACATACAATCATAAGCCAGGTATGTAGTTTACTCAAGCCAGGAACTGATAAGAAATCATCTGTCTGCAACTTGATTTTTTTAATGTATTGTGACACATTTGAAAACGAAACTGTCAAGTACAGCTATCTAAACTGCTTAAAAAAACCTATCCAAGTTGTCCTTAATGGCTTCCTAAGTGGTATTAGTGGTTAGATAGATGTCTGTCTAATAATAAACTAGTTCTTTCTCATTTTATGCCATACTAATTTTTAAAAAAATTAGTCATACTGAAATACAATTCACATACCATGAAAGTTCTAATAAATAAGTCTCCATGCATGTATAAAGCAGTTGGACAACCATCACTGTAGTAAATTCTAAACTGTTTTCTTCACTCCCCAATAAAATACTGCATAAAGCTTCCATATAGGCTTTCTGTCCTTACGCTACCACTAATTTATTTTATTTCTATAACGCTTCCATTTTCTGCATTTGATATAAATAGTATTTTAAAAATATGTGGTCTTTTGTGACCAAATTCGTTCACTTGACATAGCAATCCTAAAGTTTATCCACACACTTTTTATCAATACATCATTCTTTTTCATTTTTCATTTTATATCACAATTTACCTTTTTTTTTTTTTTGTTAAATCATTGCATGTGAAATCCTGTTACACCCCAGAATAACTTTCTAGTTTGATTCTGGGCAGAACCAACCCTTATCCTCCCAGGAATGACATTACTTCTCCTGTAGCTCATGTTCGTACACTTGTATCTTCCTCTAGCATCGGTGTTAAATAACTTCGATTGATGGTTGCACCAGTCAGATGAGATAAACCGACCTCCAAGTGTTAGCTCAGTTTTCCAGATGGGAGCCTACAGTTCTGTGAAGTCCCTGATTTGTGTCTGTTCACAGAGTGAAGGCTGGAAGACTTGTGACTTCCTTATGCACTGACCACTGTTGCTCCTGTGGAGGAACTCCTTGTCATGGTGCGTATGGTACATCACGGGGGCTAGAGCAAGAGAATTCGGGTTTTGTGGCTAGCCTAATCTAAACAGCATACTCTGAAGAAGCAAAATCTAAACTGAAAATAAACAATACACAAAAAAATCTCTAATTTACGGTAATTGGCAATATGCTGCCCACTGTAAGAGCCATAATTTCCATATTAGTACAGTGACCCCCCCCCCCAAATAAAGAAAGCATAAACATTCTCTGTTTTATAGATGTAGAAGTAGTACAGAGCATAGAAACCCAGGGAAGAAACAGCGAAGTGATCACTACTGGAAACCCCTGAGGCACTAGCTTCAGAGGGTATACTCATCTGCCCTTTTCTGGTCAAGGTGAAGAGCTGATACTGGCCGATACCCCAGAGGAAGGTAGTGGAGTAATAGCAACAGTGTAGAGTGCAGTTGTCAGCTCCTAACCCAATATGATCTCTGACTATCCAAAGTAAAAAAAAGAAACATAGAAGCTTTTTTTCCCCTTGAGATTTCCACACTTCTTTTATCTTAAAATATTTTAATATAACCTGAGAAGGAATATAAATTTTCAGATACATTCACATACATAACCATCCTGTGGAAAACACAGAAGCACAGCCATCGCTACTTGTTGTTTTACACTGAGGGTGTAAGACCGGAAAGCTGTCTCAGCAGTTAAAAACACTCAAGTACTGACCTTGTGGGAGATCCGAGTTTGGTTCCTAGCACCCACTTGTAACTGCAGTTCCAGGGGACATATCACCCTCTTCTGGATTCTTAGAGCAACTGCACTTAAACAGAAGCATCCCTACAACACATGCATTATTTCCACAACACACACACAGGCATGCATGCATATACACATCCACCTTTAAAAATAAATAAATAAATTACAGGGCTGCAGAGATGGCTCAGTTGTTTGGAGCATTTGTTGCTCTTGCAGAGAACCTGGGTTCCTGCAATTCCCTACACTCATATGGTGGCTCACAACCATCTGTAACGCCAGTTACAAGGGAGCTGATTCTCTCTTCTAACCTCTGCAGACAGCAGGCATGTGGGTGGTACACATACTTATGTGCATGAAAAACATTTCTACATATAAAATAAAATAATCTTAAAAAGTCTGAAGTAAATAAATAAATAAGTAAATAAATCTTTAACTTTAGAGAGTAGTTGAGAACTTTGGGGCTCCTTGTGTCCTTTTCCCCCAAATCATGTATACTCATAGGAACAACCCTGTTTTAATAAAGAAAGAAGCTGTGACCACAGAGAACATGTAGGTTTATTCATTCGTTTATTTATTTATTTATTTATTTATTTATTTATTCATTTATCCATTTATTTGGTAATGTTTTTATTTAGAAGAATTTGCAAGGCAACCAGTCAC
>JADRCD010205104.1:8250-24736 GCA_019843815.1 Montemys delectorum | reverse complement strand
CTTTCTTTCTTTCTTTCTTTCTTTCTTTCTTTCTTTCTTTCTTTCTTCCTTCCTTTCTCCCTTTCACCCTTTCCCTCTTTCTTTCTTTCTTTCTTTCTTTCTTTCTTTCTTTCTTTCTTTCTCCCAGCAAGGTTAGAAAATAGTTCAGGAAGTTAAAACACAGCCCCCCAGCTGTCAAGCCGTTGCCTCCCTTCTGCCTCAGCAGCTACTGTTCATGTCTGCTCTACCCTTCCCACCATTGGCCTGGGATCTATTGGATCCAAGCACCAGTGACAACAGCCACAAAAATATCAATAATAATTTGAACATCATTTCCCAGCACCTGTCACCAGAACTTCAAGGCAGCGTCCTCCCAGGCTCCTGCAGAGCCTTTGATACCCGTGCTGTACGAGGGAGTTTGTTGAAGATCACTGGAGAGAAAGCTACAAGGCAAACTCACGCTGTGTTTGAATTAGGCCCCGTCTGTCTGTCTGCTTCCACTGTCGAGCTCTGTGAGAAGAGGAAGGATATACCGAAGAGCTGCCCGTCCTTCTCATCCTCCATGTCTCATGAAGCTCAGCTCATTTAGGAGGAAGAGGCCCATGTTTTATTTTCCTTAAACATTCAAGTAGCTACCTGTGTAGTTGCTGATCAGGTGTTTTTCATTAGAGTGTTATTTCTCAACATGGCGGCCATTCAACCAAACCATCCTTAGTAATCAGCATATTCAGGAGCCCATTGACAGAGAGAGACACACACATGGATACTGCGGATTGTTCTCTTGGCGACTGGTTATCTGGTTTCTCAGCTAATGTGCTTTGAAACAGTAGGTGAGAAGAGAGCAGAGGTGGCTGGGGAGATGGCTCAGTGGGCATGGCGCTTGCTGCCCAAGCATATGGACCCGAGTTTGGATCCCCATCTAGGGACCTACGGAAAACCTAGCTAGGTGTGATGACTTTGGGAAGCAGGGGCAGGGGATCCTGAGGCAGATAGCTGAGACAGTGAGTTTCCTGTTCAGCAAGAGACCATAAGAGTGATCGGTGGATTCTAGATAGCAACTTGTGGCCTCCAAACACCCACAGGCACTCATGCATGCACACGAGCACACACGTGTCTCCATGCATGCAAATACTCATCTATACCCATACATGCATATGAACATGGACAAGACGAGATATGGAGGCTGGGCACTCTTTCATCTTGCTCAACATACTATTTCATTTTAGCTTTTATGTTGTCTCGACAAATGAGTCTGCAAGAGAAAAATGACAGAAGCAGACATGAACTGTAAATTTAGAACATGTGAAAGCACGCGGGTGATTATGTTGCTATTCATCATAACGGCCGACGTCTACGATGACGATCCTGTCATTATATTCTACTGAAATGCCCCTTTTAAGATGGTGAGGAAATTTGAACTGTATTTCAGAATACTTTAATCACAAATTAGGCCGAGTAACAAACATTTTATGAGTGTGAAGTCAAACACTGGAAATCCATCACTCAGAGAGACACTTTCTCTAATGGCTTTGTGGGGCTGTGGTTGAGCGAATCGAAGCCGCTAACAGCTGGTGTTTAATTGACTTGCAGAGAGCCTTTAGAAGCTGTTTCTCCTGGCCTGTCATTCTTTGCTGCTTAGCAAGTTTGATGGTGTGTCCCTGTATGCCTTCTCTAGGGTAGTCTCTGGGACTTGAGTCGGTCTGTGCCTGTGAATCCCAGAGCTGCAGAGTTTTACCTCCCATGGCAAGAGTGTGGTATCAATATATATCTTGAAAGGATCGACTTCTTTTTTTTTTTTTTTGGGGGGGGAGGAAAGGGTTTATTGAGCTTACTTCCACATTGCTGTTTATCACCAGAGGAAGTCAGGACTGGAACTCAAGCAGGTCAGGAAGCAGGAGCTGATGCAGAGGCCATGGAGGGATGTTCCTTGCTGGCTTGCTTCTCCTGGCTTGCTCAGCCTGCTCTCTTATAGAACCCAAGACTTCCAGCCCAGGGATGGCACTACCCCTTTGATCACTAATTGAGAAAATGCCCCACAGCTGGAAGGGATCGACTTCTTTAGTCACTTAAAAAAAAAAAAGGTTTTATTTTTGTTATTTTTAAAGAGTGTGTGCGTGTGTGTGAGTGTGTGTGTGTGTGTGTGTGTGTATGTGTGTGTGTGTGTGTGTGTGTGTCTGTGTGTGTGTGTGTGTGTCTGTGTGTCTGTGTGTGTGTTGGTGTCCCAGAATCCAGAAGAAGGCTTTGGATCCTAGCTCTGGAATTACAAGTAGTTGTGGCCTGCCTGATGTGGGTGTTGGGAACCCCAACGAGGGTCCCCTGTAAGAGCAGCTCTTAACCCCTAAGCCATGTCTCCAGCACTCCCTCTTCTTACTTTAAAAGCTGGATATTAACTCTTCTTTTCAACAGAGAGCTAGCTCCATGTGACTTGTAGAATCTGACTCCACCATCTTGCCGCACAAGTGAGCGCATGATCTGGCTTGGCCGGAGCATCCCATTCAAGTGACTGGTTCATGGTTTGATTCATGCCTTAGCCATTTTTTTTTTTTTAATTGTCAGAAAAACAGAACCCGTCTTCCTGCTGGGATTTCTAGCTGTAGAGATGACATCAGCCTGGCTCTGGAGGTCCTCTTTGATACACACAGAGAGAGGCTCTCTGAGAATAAAGACAGCACAGAAGGGAGCCTCTGGAAGAAATTCGATGACATAATGGAACTATCTGGTAAACATTTACCCTGTGGAGTCAGGTAGGGTTGAACGCAGCCCTGTAGACTTTGTGGGAGCCGATGCTGCCGGTCAATACTTTATTTGTATAAATGACTTTGAGTGGCTGTCTGGCAGTTTCAAACAAAGGGGTCTTTATTTCGGGTGCACCCTGAGGCTTTCTACTCTTATACATGAAATAATTTTAAGTTCGCAGAGTAAGATGAAATAAAACATTAACTATGTACAAAAACCACACAGACTACAAGTCACTCCATAGTCAGGGACTTCAGCAGCAAGCTGGCTCTCAGGTTTCCTCCGGGAGGCATCTCCTTGATGGGTTTTTTTCTGCCCGCCCTAGCAGGTTGTTCTTGTTTGATCTGGGGCTGCTTCTCCCTTATTGAGAGGTCAGGGAGCCCCAGCCTTTGGAAGCAGAGGTCCAGATGAAGGAAAAGGGCTCTGTCCTGTTATGCTCTGGAGATGTGTAGGGGCACACGGGGAAGACGACAATTCTCACAAGAGTTCGCAAGGAGACCAGACCACAGTGAGAGCTCAGAAAAGCTGATTTTGGTCCTGGTTCAGGACCATCTGGAGGAACAGCTGTGGAAGACGAGGACATGTTTATCTCTTCTGAGGGGAAATGTGGAGAATAGGCAGGGCGTACAGAGAGCACTGCCCGGCAAAATAGAGGCCTGTTCCCATCATCCAAATGGGGTGGAAGGGAGCTGAAGCAAAACACAGCTTGTTTTGAAATCAAATAGCTGAAAGGGTTATGAATTGAGGGGGTAGGAGAGAGAGCCTCGACCATGTAGACTCTTAGCCTATACAAGAGTGGTAGTAGTAGCAAGAGTATGGGAGGGTCTGACCGTGGTCCCCCCATGCTGCAAACCTGAGTTTTCCCTGAGTCCTGGAAGGGCTGCACCCTTGAGTTTGATTTGGGGTGTGGTGTTTCTGATGACCTGAATACGTCGCTATAATTTACTCTATCTTGCACAAGCAAGTCCTGACCTTTCTCCTTTTCCCTCTACTTTGGCAAGGTTGCAAAGGTCACACTGTGAGCTTCTTCACAAATGGACCCAGTAGCTTGGCTTCAGTTGTCCAAATTTATGACCATGGTAAAATAGTTTTTTTTTTCTTTTAAGCAACTGCTACATAGTTCTCAAAAATGAGAGAGAGTAAAAAACAATTTTAGCAGTTTTGCTCTTTAAAGAAAAAGATAGAAATAATGGTTATAATTTAATGGTCAAAATTCTAAGGGCTATTCATTTTCATTCTCGAAGTTATGATGTTCAAGTCTCCTTGATGGGGTTTTCTGTTGATGGGGAAGCAGACAAAGCTTCAAGGGACAGGTGAAACGGAAGCTGATTGTTCCGTGCAATGCAAGGACTATTGGTTATTAGCGTTCATTTGCTAATTGCCTCTCATGAGGAGACATTATGAGAGATCACGTCTGAACAAAGGCTGATGGTGAAGGGGGTGAGGTGAGGTGGGTGCTCAGGAGAACAAATGTCCTTCGCAAAGCATGGCTTGCCTTACAGAAAACTGCTTCTAGACAAACATGGTTGAGTGATTTCACAGCAGCAGGCTGCCTTTATGTAAATACCGAACCCTGGGACTCAAAAAAAAAAAAAAAAAAAAAAAAAAACAACCTCAAAGAAAAACATGATTAATCAGCTTGAATTTACCCACCCCTCTCAACCTTCTGAAAGGACAAACAGATCAACACAGAGGAATGCATTCAAACCAGGACAACAAGCACAACAGAGTTTCACGGTGTCCTCGATAAAACCCTTTGGTTTGTTTGTCTCAGTGCTGCGATGAGCATTACATGTGAGACTGGTCAAACAGCCACACAGTTTTCTAACTGTCTTTTCCTGTAAGATGCTGTCGGTTCAGTTTTTGACTGAGTCAGCACACAGGCTGCATCCTTTCACTAGGTGGGCATAGACATCAAAACACGCCCAACTTAGAGACCAGCTTGCCTACTAGTGCGCAAAGCGTGTTTGGAAAAGGAGGTGATCAACGCTCTTAGCTTGGGGGTCTTGGAGTAAGTCTCACCCTGCCAAGGGAGAGTAACCCACGTCTGAAACACTTGCTTCAAATAGGCAGAGAATTAGAAGAGAATAATTCTTGTTCCTTCATTTCCTGTTGTTTTCTTCCCTCAATGTTTAGTTAGTACAGCCCACGTCTGTACAAACAAAGCTGTTCTGAGAGTCAGGTGACAAGCTGTAGGCTCCTGTGGGATAGGCAGCCAGCCCCTCACATCCCAGCCAGCAGAAGGGAGAGCCTTTGGCTCTATTTCTCAGTGGCCCACCATATTTTCTTCCTTCTTCTGTAGATGATTTTGCTTCCATGCAAAAATTCTTATTGCCAAATAGGGATGGAAAGGGTAACTTTCAGGTATTAAAAAAATTTAACTGTTCTCCTAGGCGTAATGGACCATAATGCTAATGCATCGAGGTGGCCAATGTTAATTACATCTCTCTTGAGGGTCTCTTCTACATCTTTAACAGCACTAAAGACTATACTTAATTATAATTGTTAATGCCAAAGGTGTTTCCCACACTACTCTCATAAATAGGTATAATTGCATAAGGAAGAACTTTCAAATGGAGTTCATGTGTACCTACAACAAATCAAACCCATATTGAAAACAAAAAAAACCTCCTTAATAAAAATAGTTACATTAAAAAAAATAAAAGTATTTTTGGTAGGATTATTAGTCATAGTGCTGAGAAAAATCTCAAGAGCAGCATTTATATGTTGGACTGTCAGAGACTGGGGAGATCATGCATGCGGAATGATGCTCCCAGTTGAAACGCAAGTATTCTAGCTGACTGTTGGTCTGCTATGGGGAACCTGGCGGTCTACTTGAGAAACAGATGTAAATGAGCTTTTGAAAACAATTGCAGAGCAATCTTTCGGAGAATTTTAGTTATCATTTTTAACATGTATGATCGGAGATACTTAGCTACTTGCCCTATTCAAATAACTAGTTTCTTGGAAAAGTAGATATGTAGCGTATGTGTATACCATGTAAACAATTTTATAAACATGAATGGAAATGTTTTAAACTTATATCATTGACCCACCACATTCTCGCTTTATGAAATCAAGCGCTTTTCATTTTTTCTGAATTCCTTCCTAAGTCCGTCTAAGTTTATAGTGAAGGCGCCTGGGGATCTCACCAAAAACTATTGTACCGTTATCATACCGTGATACACTGGTGATTTAAATGGAAGGCCTGGAAACGTCATCAGATGCTAGAGGCTTCGCTGGGGCAGAACAGGATTCTGCCCCGTGTGTACTCTGACATCTTTCCACAAACTGAGTTTTGTAGCTTGGACTATTTATGATCTCCCAGAAATGTCAATTTGTCAGTCCGTTCTCCTCCTCTCCTGGGTGTAAGGCTCTGAATCATGTTGGGTTGGCAGGTAATGACATCATGTAGTTATCTCCATGCACGTAAGAGATTTGCGAGGGTTTTCCAAATAACCTGGCTTTTCTAGTTCATTCCAGAGGAACTAAAGAAGGGGTAGAGGAAGGGGCTTTCTTTTGCCCCACCAATGACATTTTGAGTAGTTTTAAGTATATAATATGAATTTATAATATATGAGCATGCATTAGTCAGCTTTCTGTTACTGTGGCAAAACATTTGACATAAACAACTTATTAAGGAGCTCACACTACCTCTCAGTTTCACCATTGGTCTGGACACCAAGCCTTTAAAACACAGTTCCTTAGGAGCTCTTTCAAGATCCTGTCACGGGGCTTTGTGCCTGATACATGTCGCTCTTAGCGGACTCTTGATGTCACTGTACTGTAGGCTGCTGTGTTTCTTTGTTGGATCTCATGAAGTACTGTCACCGCTGTCAGATTTCTAGATGTCCCCATTTATAACTGGAAAGTAAATATTAGGTTTAGAGATAGTTAATTTTTTTTTGTTAGACACTAACTGTGCTTTTTGATTTTTTTTAACTGTAAATCTTACATTTTATGACTACAAATATGCAATGTAGTTCTATGAACAGAGGTTATGTGATAACTTTTAGCCCTGAGCAGGGAATTCTACCTCAACTTTCCTCTCCTGCCTACTCTGCCCTACATTGAAGGATATCTTGCCGGTGACCTGATTCCTGAGTTTTCATCTTCAGTGGCTCAAAGGAGAGGGCAGGGAAGATGGCTCAGTGGTCACGAGCACTGGCTGTTCTCCCAGAGGATCCAGGTTTGAGTTCTAGCACCCACGGGGCTCACAACTGGCTGTAACTCCAGTTCCAGGGGATCTGACACCTGCTTCCGTTCTCTGTGAGCACTGAGTACATCTCGTGCGCAGGCACCTGTGCAGGCAAAACAAATAAAACCAAATCTTACATTAAAATAAACGAGGGAGAATCAACCCAACAGGTTAAAGGAGAATACACTAGCCAGAACCATGCGTGCTTCTAGCTTTCATCAGTCACGGAGTCCATCTGTTTCTTTGCTTCCTCTCTCAACATCTTTGAATGCTTATTACTTACGTATATGTATGTGTGTATGTGTGTATATCATATAACACACATACAAGCACATACACAGTACTTAGTAATGTACTGACTTATATGTTTTTTATGCTTTTAGTTCTTTTAGGGTCCCAACAAGGCAGCCTCTGTTGCAGTAAATCTCCAATCCAAATAAGCCAGGGCAAAGAAACCACAACTCAATTAGTGTGACTGCAAGCTGCACGCCTAGATTAGATCTACCACTCCATTGCCATCTTCCCCATCCATGAGACCCCTTATAAATTGTAGTTTCTCCAGGCCACGTGCTTCTGCTCTGCTTTCCTTCCACCCCCACCTCCATTGTCCTCTCTTCCTCCATCCAACCTGGAAGTCCCGCCCACTCGCCCAGTGATTGGCTCCTTTATTCACTAGGGGATTGGGTCACAAGAACAGCACCAGGCCCATCCACAGCACTTCCCCTTTTCTGTATTAATAAAAAAACAAAACCTTTCTCTAAAGATAGAGCACAACTATTACCATTTTGTAATTTATAAGGTATAGGTAAACCTAACACCCAGTCCATCAACTTTGTCATTAAGATGGAACATTGTCATCTGTCCTAAATTAAAACACTTATCATTCTACACCAGAATCATGCCTTGGCTTTAGATAGTATGCCATGTGAAAATCATCCTCTCAAATCAACTCTCTCAAAGTAAATAGCCCGGGTTGGCTATGAAACTATAAGTAGTTTTTCAACCCCATCAGAAACCCAAGAATGACCAACAATAACTGAAAATATATAGGAAGCCAAACACAGCTTCCAGAACTGAGACAAACTGTAGAGACAGCCCCAATAAGTCAGGAGTATGGAGCATGTCTTCAGCCTTCTGGCCAGGATCATCTGACAGACCTTAGAGAAACGGGAATATTAAGGACTAGCCTATTCTGTCTTGGCAGAACTAAGCCGTCCTAACCTGTAAATTGTGTCCTTTCAAGAACAGTACAGGCCTGCAGGAGAGATTGGCAATTTTCTGCCCAGCGGTGGCCTAGCCACAAATGAACAGCCTCACCTGGAGGTAAGATGCTCAGTTGCTTCTTTGAATCCACAAATGGGAAGCGGCTAGGAGCAGATTTGTCTCAACAACAAGACTGGCTTCCAGGCAGTTAGGGTGAGGGTCTTAAAGCCTATACCCACAGTGACACACCTACTCCAACAGGGCCACACCTCCTGATAGTGCCACTCCCTAGGCTGAGCGTACAGAAACCATCGCGCCAGGGATCTGGATTTCAATGTTCCTCAGTCTGTGCTACGTGTTCCATCCCACCTAGAGTTAAGATTTTGCTGACTACAGCTACACAGAAGGCACGTGAACCCCCCCCCCCCCCGTGAGATCTATGAGGCTTCATCTGCTCCATGAGTGCTATTCTCTCCTAGAGAACTTTATATGTATTTTGTGGGAAATAGTTACAAGTAAGGCGTAGTATTCTCCGTTTAGATGAGCTAAAAAGTTATGGAGAAGGAGACACACAGATGCTGTTCTTGTCATGTTGCTGCAGGTAACGGAGCTGGTCCAACTCAGTGGCATGTCGGGTCTCAGAACCATAACATGCTGTGCCCTGTACCAAGAGGAAGTGTGGCAGAGAGAGAAGTGTGGGGCATTCGTTCCAAAGATGGAGTATGCTACTTATACTGTAGCCAGCTAGTCTAGACTATTTGAAGAAACATTTTTCAGTTCAGTTTCCTGTGAGGGGGGCAAAAACAAATGAACAAACAAAAAAAAACCTAAATGAAAACTAAAAAAAAAAAAAAAAAAAATCAAACAAAAACCAAACAAAGCAAGAATTCGCCCCTAAGCACCAAGGTCACCAAAACGTGGTGGCGACTTGTTTACCATGGGCAAGCTATGAAAGAATCTATGCTCTACGGGCATGAACTCATCAGGGACTCATTCTTTGAGGCATCATTCTGGTACTTCTTTTGTGGCTAAAAAGGAGGTGCCACATATTTCTGACAAGTCCGTTGAGCTCTCTGGAGGTGGTAACGGCACCGACTGGAAAAGCTTTCAGAATTAGGAGTCAGCTGTGCCTCTCTTTCAAGAGATAGCGGATGGAAGTATGATCAAAGGCTCTTCCCCGTGCTAGAAGGGAAATCAATTTAACTGGAAATGAAAATGCAGATTCCTTTAAAACACCCCCACAGTCTTCTGTCTTCTGGATTTGCATATTTCGATTCTTTCCCATTTCGTTTTGTTTATAAAAGAAAAAAAAAATCAGTCTAAACAGGCATCCTACTAAGGACTGTGGTCATCTACCCCTCTGTGTCAAAAACTGGAAAGGGCGTGCTTCCGCATTTTAATTCTAAGTAGTGGGAAATCTTTAGCCTGAACATAGATATCACAGTGTACTTTGCAACCCAAGAAACACCCCCATGTAATTACGGTACGAACAGCACCCCCTCCTCAAGAGTGTGCATACCCAGGGTGAAGGAATCAGCACCATGAGCCTCTTGGGGCACGGCCTCATAGGACACAATCTTAGAACATACATGGTACTGATTTATTTAATATTCACGGTGAATCATTGTGCCGATCCATTTTAACTGTCAATCTGACACAGCCTAGAATTAGCTGAAAAGGGTTTCAATTGAGGAATTGTTTAAGTCAGGTGGGCCTGTGGGCACGTCTGAGGGGGAATCGCCTTGATCGTTAATTGAGGTGGGAAGATCCACCGGGGATGTAGGCAGAGCAAATGGAGCTCTCGGGATGGAAGAGCAGCAGTAGGCAGCTGGGGTGCAGCTGCTGTTGACTGTGGATGTGATGGGACCCGCCGCCGCTTGCATTCCTACCTTGTTTTCCCTGACTGGAAGTACTGCAACTTGCAACTGTTAGCCAAATGAATCCTTACATCCTCTGAGTTGCTTTTGGTCGGGATGTTCTGTCATAGCGACAGTGATGAAACCAGAACAGTCATCCATCTGACATACTACACAGGGAGCGGAAACACATGGGGTTCCAGGGTTGGGCATGAGAGCCAGCAAGAATGAAGAAGACAGAACCGGGCAGTGGTGGTGCATGCCTTTAATCCCAGCAGTTGGGAGGCAGAGGCAGGCGGATTTCTGAGTTCGAGGCCAGCCTGGTCTACAGAGTGAGTTCCAGGACAGCCAGGGCTATACAGAGAAACCCTGATTCAAAAAACCAAAAACCAAAAACCAAAAAAAAAAAAAACAAAAACAAAAAAAACCCAAAAAAACCAAAGAATGAAGAAAACAAAGAATACGATGCTCTTTTTAAATTGATTAGTTATTTAGGACAGCATTCAAAATACAAGCAAACACCACTGAGTGTGTAGCGCTGTATCACTACCAAGTGTGACAGACTGTGGTCTTGAGGTAACTTGCCGACATCTTCTCTACTACAGACAGCAGCAGGGATGTGTGAACCTGGGGGAGGTAAGGGAGCGGTCACTTCTTGTATTAGTCAGGGTTTCTATTCCTGCACAAACATCATGACCACGAAGCAAGTTGGGGAGGAAAGGGTTTATTCAGCTTACACTTCCACATGGCTGTTGATCACCAGAGGAAGTCAGGACTGGAACTCAAGCAGGTCAGGAAGCAGGAGCTGATGCAGAGGCCATGGAGAGATGTTCCTTACTGGCTTGCTTCCCCTGGCTTGCTCAGCCTGCTCTCTTATAGAACTCAAGACTTCCAAGCCCAGAGAAGGCACCACCCACAAGGGGCCCTACCCCCTTGATTACTAATTGAGAAAATGCCCCATAGCTGGGTCTCATGGAGGCATTTCTCCAACTGAAGCTCCCTTCTCTGTGATAACTGCAGCCTGTGTCAAGTTGACACACAAAACTAGCCAGTACAATTGACCCCTTGTCAACTTGACACACAAACACATCACTATTAAGCCTCAACCCTTATGTTTTTATTCATTTTTAAAATTTAAAGTCTCACAGTCTTTACATATTAAAAGTCTAATCAATTTAAAATGTCCAATATTTTTTAAAATTCAAGGTCTCTTAACTGTGGGCTCCACTAAAATACATTCTTCCTTCAAGAGGGAAAAATATCAGGGCACAGTCACAATCAAAAGCAAAACCAATGTCTGGGATCCAACTCATGATCTTCTGGGCTCCTCTAAGGGCTTTGGTCCCTTCTCCAGCTCTGCCCTTTGTAGCACACATCTTTATCTTCTGGGTGTATTTGCTAAAGACTTTCTCTTTGATGGTTTTGAGTAAGAGTGGGTGAGAGGCGTCTGGTGACCAAGTGTTTCACATACAAGCACGACTTCTCTCTCCCTTAGCCTTCCTCGTGGAGGCATCCATATTTGGTTATTTGTGTATTTTTAGTCGACACAGCGACAACTGCTTTCTGATTCAGACCCAAAACCTTAGCTTCTCTGTAGGAAGAGAAGCCTGACTACAGAAGAGAAAAAAAAATCCTCTTTATTGACCCTGTTGTAAAATTAAGTGAAATCCAGGCTTTAAGTAAAAAGGTGCACTAGATTAGGAATTCACATGGCATAAATGACAGGTGTTATTTGGGGGAAGTGGGCATAGAGTCTTGCTAGATATTCTAAGCTGGCCTTGACCTTGCAATTCCCTTGCCTCTACATTCTAGGTGTTGGGTTATTATCTCCATCAAAGCAGCCGATTATTAATAGAGAGACTATGGGGAAGCCGTTTAACCACTCTTTGGTACGGGATGTCTTATTTATAAAGCTGAGGAGATTTGGCTAGGTAACCTCTATGCTGTTAGTGGTGTACACCACGATGTGGTTATTGAACACATTCTCTGTAAATATCAGGACCATGTGAGCTGGAATTACACATTGTCTCTGCCTCTAAGTAGTTACAGTCCAGTCAGTATGAAGATATGGGTAACCCCACTTAGCTGTTAGAAAAAAAGATATAACCATTTGATTGATACATTTCCTTTCCTGTCTTGTTGTATGCTGTGCAAAGAGCTGTGCCCCCTCTCTCTTCTGAGCCCCGTCTCACGGCTCCTCAGACACCACATCCCCTCATTTTCCCCTTGCCTTACAGTAGTGCCTCTTCACTCTTTGCTCTCTGTGCTGACCGTCTATGCTCCTTGACCTTGGTTCTCTTCTGTCTTGGCACGCTTTCTTGATGGCCTCAGTGGTCTGTCTCAGCACTGTCTGTGTTCTTCTGCTCCCCACACCTCTCCCTTCAGTGGAGACTTTTCATTTGATCTCTGGTTTATATTTCTGTCTACCACTCACTCGACTGGTACACTGGTGTAGTTCACTGACTTTAATTTCAGCACATCTCATTCTTTGATCTTCCCCTTTGTCCTCTCCAGTCTCCTTAGTAAAGAACATGGCTTTCCACTTATCTGGTCTTAGTAATTTTCCTATCAATACACACACTTTCATATCTTTAAGGAGATTCCTCTGTCATAAGCACACAGAGACATTTATTCTTAGGTATTAATATTTTCATTGCCTTTTTGTTGTTGTTGTTGTTGTTTCAAATTCTAGACTTAAATCAGCCATTGAGCAAGTAGCTTCCAGTCACTGAGGTAATGAGATTAGTAACTGAAGGGAAAAGACACACTACTACTAGTAAACTCATAAGGATTTAAAAAGGTGATAAACAGCATGTGTTGTACAATAATAATATTTGAATGAATGCAGTGTTATAAACTGTACTCTGAGGTTTTATTCATGGTATCGTGAATGTACACAATGATGTGTTAGAACGGTGGCTTGTGTCAGGACACACCACGCACTAGGCCCAAACAATTCCACATGTAAGAGGTTTAATTGAAAGGGGGGGGTAGTGGTGGAAAAAGAAGAGGGGGAGAGAGAGAGCAAGGGAGGAGCGTTCCCCATATATATGCATATAGTGACGTGGTGGCCGCAGGTAAAGGTGGGAGGTGAGCCCAATGGATTCTGGGAATATGGCAGCTGTTGCCTTGGCAACAGGTCTGTGAGGCCCACCTTGTGACCTCACAGGCTTCTAAGGCCCTGATGCCAACACACAACACATGAGGGAAGAGATGAAGAGCTTAAGCACCTAAGCTAGGAGCTAAGGCCTTTGTTTCAGCCCTCCCCCAACCCCAGCACTGGAAATGGAATCTCATGTACTATAGCATTGACCCACATCCCTTCGGAAAATAGTTTGTATTTTGAGATGATGTCAAACTGAGGTTCTTAGGCCGGCCTTGACGGTGCTCTTTAACTGGCTGAAGTTTCAGTTCTCTGGCCTCAGCCTCCAGTAGCAGGGTCACAGGCTCAACCATCCAGCTTGACCCTAGCCCGGCCTTGACGTCGCTCTGTAACCAGCTGGGTTTGCGGTTGTCCAGCCTCAGCCTCCAGTAGCGGGGCCATGGGCCTCAACCATCCAGCTTGACTCAGCTGTTGTGAAAGACAAAGTCTTATATGAGAAGGCCATCTGTAGACCATCTGGGATGACACAAGGCAACGGAAATGGGATCCATAAGGGTGACTGAGTCTTGGGACATTATATCATGAGTCACTGCGACTAATGTTGAAGTCATTTTTTTTTAAAAAAAAGTATGAAAACAACTGGTCCTGGTTCTGCACAACCAAGATAAATTAAGTTTAAGAATTCTCTTTTGTTTGGGTCATGAGAGACAGATTAAACCTCCAGGTTGGGTATGGTAGGAGGTACCATCTTTTAATTAAAAGAGGTTTGCAGAATGTCCAGGGGGAGTAAAGAGCAAATTACAGAGAATCCCTTACTTATAATAGCTTGATGTAACGGTTTCCCTGTCCTTCTGAAGGTAAAGTGTATTTTCACAACTGTTTATGTGACCCCCCTCAGCACAATTTCAATGGTGTGAGGTCAATATGTTGTTGTTGTTGTTGTGATTATTCTGCAGGTTTTTAATTTTATTAATTAGTTAATTAATTTGAAGTCTGTGACAGTTTGTATATGCTTGGTCCAGCGAGTAGCACTACTAGGAGGTGTGGCCCTGTTGGAGTAGGTGTGGCCTTGTTGGAGTAGGTGTGTCACTGTGGGTGTGGGCTTTAAGACCCTTATCCTAGCTGCCTGGAAACCAGTCTTCCACTAGCAGCTTTCAGTTGAAGATGTAGACCTCCCAGCTCCTCCTGCACAGTGCCTGCCTGGATGCTGCCATGCTCCCGCCTTGATGATTCTGGACTGAACCTCTGAACCTGTCAGCCAGCCCCAATTAAATGTCGTCCTTCTAAGAGTTGCCTTGGTCATGGTGTCAGTTCACAGCAGGAAAAGCCTAGCTAAGACAAGGTCTTTGGAGGAAAAAAATTCTCTCTCATTTCTATTCATGGGACTTTTATTTCGAGAGATGACTGAGTGATGATACAGAGAGGTTAATGCCCCTGAGAGTGTTACTGTTCAGCTGGCTAGTGTCCTTTTGCTCTCCTATATAAGAACTTTTCAGAGGTGAGAAGTCATCCCGGTGCTGGCAAATCCAGGTGAGCATCCAAGCCTAGGGTGGACTCGCCGCAGACCCGGTGGCTTATGACGGGCTCCTTCTGACCCTACAATACCAGGCTGATCCTTGCCTGTGTTTGATTTCTCACCTTCAGCAGAGCGAAGAAAGGACAGCAGCCAAGGCAGCTGCAGAGACCCCGAGGACGGCCGGCTGAGTCAGAAATGGTGGGAACGAGTGGGGCAGAAGCAAAGAAAATGAGGGACGGGAAGCTCTAGAGACCGAAGTCTTTGGTTACTGGTGGAGCCCCAGAGAATATCCAAACCTAAGGACCAAGAATCCTAACATTCTGGGCTCAAGAACTGTGACACTGGACATTCACGACCTGTGAGAGAGAGCAGCACCAGACGGTGCCACCTACTTCTGCTTGCTGCTCACTGAAGCCAAAGGATGACACCTGTCAGGGCTGCTGTTCTGTGAGCACCATGTCAGCAAGCCTTCTACCAGGCACCACAGAGCTGGGAGGTTAATATTTTTTTTAAAAAATGAAATTTGTTTAGTTTTCACGTGTGTGAATGTTTTGTTGGCATGTATGTATGTGTGCCACAGGTATACCTGGCACCCATGGAGGTCAGAAGAGGGTGACAGATCCCCTGGGACTGGAAGGAGGGTTGCAAGCCATGATGTGGATGCTGGGAAACAAACCCCTGTCCTCTGAATGAGCAACAAGTGCTCTAACCACTGAGCAGCCTCTCCAGTCCCAAAGGTTAACCGTTGATTGTCAGCATGGCAGGATCTAAAGTAAGCCAGGAGATGAACCCCGGAGCATGTCTTGAGGGAGTGTCTAGATTAGGTTAATTGAGAATGGCATCTCTCACCTTGATGGTGGGTGGCTCCAGCTTACGGGCTGGGGTTCTAGGCTGCGTAGAACTAAGAAAGGAATCTGGAGACAGATATTCATCTCCCCTGCTTCCTGAGTGCGACGCAGTGTGACAAGCCGCCTCGTGTCCCTGCCGCCATGACAGTCTGTGGCTCTCGGCAACTGGGAATCCAAATAAACCCTTCGCCTATGTTGTTTTAGTCTTATTCACGACCATGAGAGGCATAACCGATGTAGATTGCAAAATGGCCACTGCTTTATAAAAACAGGTTTTATGGTGGATGACGGCCTTAACCGCCAGAGGGTAGAAGATTCTAGCAGCATGTGAGGTAGGCGAAGACTAAGGTGAAACGTTAGTGGGTTCTGAATGTTGTCATTTAGATGTGATATTTTCAAGTGCTATCAGGTTGACTGGTGTGTAATATCATCCCGGCTACGAAGCATCTGTACAAGGATTCCACCGAACCATCACTGTTGGGGAGCAACTCTGAAGTCTGAGAAGGCTCCCTTCCATAACCCCGGTGGGGGGGGGGTGGTAGTCTGGCTTAATTCATGCAGGAACACAAATAGGTGAAAGGCAGTGTCTGATGATACCAGCCTTACTGAGAGCAAACCAGGAGCTTGGCGTGGCCAGGTCGGTGGTGCAGAAGGATCTAGAATAAGTCGGGGCATCACCTCTGTGCCCTTGGTGCTCACTCTGCTGAGGATGCTCATGGAACCTGAGGCCCTCATACTGCTGCGCACACTTGTGGGTGCCTAGAGTAGTCACACCCTGATCTCTCAAGTATCCCAGGCAGCTGGGCAGGGCTCAAGTCCCCATAGTAACAATGTGTAGCTCCAACGTGAGACAGCTTCCAAATAACTGCACCTGTGTAGCTATCATCTACCTACCTATCTACCTATCTATCTATCTATCTATCTATCTATCTATCTATCTACCTACCTACCTATCTACCTACCTACCTACCTACCTATCTATCTATTCATCCATCCATCTATCCATCCATCTATCCATCCATCCAGACATATATATTGATATCTCAT